>JAJODA010001210.1:0-30534 GCA_021730345.1 Fusarium cicatricum | reverse complement strand
GGATGGGCTGGGGGGGAGTGTGGCTTGGGCTGCATTGGTTCATAGCGATGTTTATATTGCTGCCTGGTGCTATCATTGTGGTCTGCATGCGATTTGACGGGTTCGAGCGAAGACGAGATAGAGATACAGACGAAACCCGGGAAGCATGACCTGAGGCCGACCATTACACGATAGGAAATATAGAACACCTACGACCCTAGACTTTTACTTCACCACCTACCGGCTCAAATTCCCTTGTTTTGCTAAATGTCAATGGGTACTTGGATAATGTCAACAAGTCACTGCATGCGCATGCGAAAGTGAAGAGGCTGAGCGTCCCTTTATCTCAATAGATTCATGAAGTTTCTCCCCTTTAAAGACTTTTAGTTGTCAAACCAATAGCTTTTTTGCATCTCCGCATGAGCTCATCCCACATTGCATTGCGACCACTCTGTGTGCGCTGCACAGCATCCTGGTTCTCATAAGCTCGGCGCAGAAGATACTTCATACACTCGCCAGTAGTTCCCCAGACCAGATACTTATAAGCAGGTAAGGTTACCAGCTGACCGTCTGAGTTGGCTTTAATAAGATCACAGCTAACTTCATCAGCCATGCCCTGAAGTTGAGCAAAAATGATACCCGATTTAGCGGTTCCTGAGTTGCAAATAACGCGAGCCTGACGAACAGACTCATCGTTATGGGTAGCAAGAATCAAATGGGCATTGGGGAATGCACCCTTTCCCTTCGTGATCGTACCCCATTGGTTGGTAAGAATGGCCGCGGCAATGAAATCATAGCAGGTATCAGTTTCCGCCTTCGTATCGTAGAAGCATTGACGAGGATCAGATCCGAGGTATGCACCACGAACGAGCTTCACGCCCAGGGTAAAGCCGTGCTCTTGGGCTTCGGCAAGATGTCGTGATATGGTAGCAGGAGTGACTTTTCTGTAAGCCTGGTAAGTACCATAGACGGTGGCGGTGTCGGTAGTGTTATAAGCACGAGCAAATATTATGGTCCATGTGTCAATCCCCGTCTGGAAAGTATCCTGCTCGGCATCGAAGATGAGTCCAACACCTCGCTGTTGAGCAAGGGCGCAAATGTTGTGGATGGACTCGTAGAGGTAGGGGGAAGGCCTTTTATTTCGAGACAAGTTGTATAAAGCGAGACGACCAGAGCCGGTGAGTTTGAGAGCAACATAATCACCAGGTTCGGCCAGGTTGATGGTCTCGAGCGTACTCTTGAACCAAGGTTCGATCTCAGTAGTGATGTCGTGTGCAGTCTCCTTGGTTGGTTCATCCCCGATAGTGACCTGTGCTTCACTATCGCTCGAGACAGCCTCCTTGGCATACGTAAGGATAACTCCACTGAAACCGATGTTTTTCAGGCCGGCGATGGTCGACCGAACCTCAGCGGGAGTCTCACCAGCACAGAATTGAGCGTAAAAGGTTTTCTGGAGAATTAAGTGGAGCAAAGAGTTTCTATCGGGATTAAGGATTGGGCTTTTTGCGTGAGCCAGCATCAACAGGATGCGGATGATAGGGGTCTGGAAAGTAGTTGAAGAAGAGATAGACGTGATGAGCAAAGAGCGAATGATCATTCGCAAGGGTAGAATGGCGAGAGGAGCGTTCTGGACCTCACTGGGTGGTATTCTCGTTGTGGGAGTAACCGTAGGCAGCTCGGCAGCGGTATTGGCGCGATGGTGTGATGAAGCGATGTTCTCACGCTCCAAAGAGTGCATCCAGAGGCGCTGGGGAGAACTGCATAATGGTGTCGAGGGTACGAGAGACAATGCCCCACGTATGGGATGTCTGGATGATTTTAACGCAGAGCTAAGCGTCATTTCAATGCTAAAAGTCAAAGTTCTTAAATCTTGGGGATGTGTGGTAGAAGGGATAGTAGCTCTAAGGGGACACACTCCAGGCACGAGGCAGAAAGGCAGCGACAATGTGTAAATATAGACTGTATACAGAAAGAAGCGGTGAGTATCAGCATACTCGGGGCTGAAAGGCCACTTGGCTTTACTGGTGAGATCAAAGACTGAATGAGAGCTAGCTACTTCGCGGTAACACGAACATGGAAGGCCATCTGATCAATAGAAAGGTTACCATGTTCATGAGCACTGGCATTGGGTAACACAACCGAAGCTAACCAACCAATTGAAACACATGGCTGACAACCGTTACCAAATTCAGGGTCCAACTACGCAAGGTTTACTTAGGCCAGAATCTGATTACGTGGCGTTAGACTTATGGATAATGCTCTAGATCTACGCTATTAAACAGGCCGCACCTCCTTCAATCCTTAAGTTGATCAAGGAATCCTCTCCATCACTCAACGTTGAATACAATGGGGCCGTATAAGAGTTGGTTACTCACGCCAAAGACGCCATCCATTGAAGCTGTACGTGATGCAATACTCCACTATACTTCCACCCTCGGACCGAAGATACAAGCCCTTAATAACTATGTGGGTAGCCTTGGATTGTGTCACAAATGTTACAGCTTTCATTTGCTAATTCGTATAATGACGGTAGATCCACGAGAACCCAGAGTTGGCATACAATGAGCACAAAGCCCATGACGCAATCTGTGACTTTTTGGAAGGACTCAGCTATCAAGTAAAGCGACATGCGTACGGCCTAGAAACATCTTTCGAAGTCATCAGTGGCAAAGGTGGTAGGATGGTCAATTTCAACGCTGAGTACGATGCACTTCCAGGACTTGGCCATGCCTGTGGGCACAACCTCATCGCTACGGCCAGTGTCACTGGGTTCATTGCTTTGGCTCACGTCCTAGAGAAATTTGGAATGGATGGGCGGGTGCAGCTCCTTGGTACACCGGCCGAGGAGGACGGAGGAGGAAAGATTGATCTCCTGAATGCTGGGGCGTATGCGGGGGTGGATGTGTCACTGATGATGTAGGAATTCCACCTGTCTAAGCTCACTATGTGGTGGACATAGGGCAAAAGAAGCTGACAGTGAAAAGGCATCCAATGTCGGAGAACGAGTATGTAGACAGAGGTGTCTTAGGCTCCGCAGGTTTCTCATCTGTTGCATCCTACAACCTTCAAGGCACCTACCACGGTATCAGTGCACACTCTGGAGCCACGCCCTGGGAGGGTATCAACGCACTCGATGCCCTGGTCTCGACATATGTCAGTGTCTCGATGCTGCGACAACAGATACAGCCCACAGAGAGAATCCACGGTGCCATTGTCGAAGCACCCAAGCCCTCATCTAATGCGATACCAGCGCTCACCAAAACTGAATACACAGCCAGGAGCCCCACGATTCGAGGTGTGAAGAATCTTGCGGGCAGGATCCGCCAGTGCATGGAGGCTGGCGCCCTTGCTACCGGCTGCAAGTTAGAGGTGGAAGAAAAGCCAGGATACGCCGATCTACGCATGAACGATGCCTTGTGCGGCTCGTTTCGAAAGCACATAGCCGCCGACGGTATCAGAATCCTGAAAAGCGAGGGACCCGTTGCTGCGGCCACGGACCAAGGGAATGTCTCGTACGCTATACCAGCTCTACACGCAGTTATTGGTATTCCCGCGGATGAGGGATGTAAGAACCATACGGCTGGATTTACCAAGGCTGCAGGAACTAAGGTCGCATATGAAAGGACGGTACTGGCTGGGAAGGCCATGGCCATGACGGGTTGGGATGTGCTCACTGACGACGCATTTTATGAACAAGTCGAGCAGGATTTCGAGCGAGATAAGAAGAGTCGATAGGAAAAGAAATTGATGGCTTCTGTTTCGGACTTGATATAGCTCAAATCAAATGCAACGATGTCTAATGTCACCCATCTGACCAATCCTTCCACACTAAAAGGTCCATGATCTGGCCCTGACCATAAAATTGATTACTGGTGACACATGGCAAGTTTCTCCAGATCCAGTCCTACAAGCATAGACTTTGAGCTTATAAAAGAGCCTTTCCTAAGCTTCAATACTTCTTATTCTTACTTAGCGGGACCAAAGATTAACGTCTCATCAAATTGTCTTCACTCCCATATCAACTTCACCAAATCATCATGTCCAATAAGAGCAACAACCACCACACCAACGGTGACACCTCAATTTCATCTAGCCGACCAAGCACCCAAGATGCTCTCACAGCCGAAGAAAATTACTCCGCCAAGAACTACCAGTCGCTCCCTATCGTATTTGCCCGCGCCCAGGGAGCCTCTGTGTGGGATCCCGAAGGCCGTCACTATCTCGACTTCCACGCTGCCTCGACGGCTCTCAACCATGGCCATTGCCACCCCAAGCTCGTCGCGACTCTCGTCGAGCAGGCTTCACGGCTGACCCTCACGTCTCGCGCGTTCCATAACGATATATATCCGCAGTTTGCTCAGCTAGTGACTAAGCTTTTTGGCTACGACAGAGTCCTCCCTGCGAGTACTGGTGCCGAAGCATCTGAGACGGCGATCAAGGTAGCTCGGAAATGGGCTTACAAGGTAAAAGGCGTTCCCGAGAATCAGGCCATCGTTTTCGGCGCTGCTGGCAATCATCACGGACGAACGGTATGTATAATCAAAACTTGCTCACTGCATGCTGGGTTAGGATGAAGTGAAATAACATTTCCAGTTGGCGACCATTGCTTTGGCTTCCGATTCTATGTCACGCGACAAGTATGGTCCACTGGACCCCAGAATCAGCTGTGTCATTCCTGGAACCGACCGGTATATCAAGTACAACGACAAGGCAGCACTGGACGAGGCTTTTGAGGCGGCAGGTTTCAACCTCGCAGCCTTTATGGTTGAGCCAATCCAAGGGGATGCAGGTGTTATTGTAGCAGATGACGATTATCTTCAACATGCGAGAGCACTCTGTGACAAACACAATGTTCTGCTAATTTGCGACGAAATTCAGACTGGAATCGGACGAACAGGAAAGTTTCTCGGCCACTACTGGAGCGGAATCAAGCCCGACATGGTTCTCCTTGGTAAGACCATGACAGGTGGTATGTACCCTGTATCGTGTGTGCTGGGTAATGACGATGTGATGCTCACTGTTGAGCCTGGAACCCACGGGTCAACTTACGGTGGCAACCCCCTTGGCGCAGCCGTGGCAATGCGCGCTCTCCAAGTCGTTCAAGAGGAGGAACTGGCCGAAAATGCTGAACGCCTTGGTCGTCTTATGCGTGATGGCCTGCGCGAGATTCAGGCTCAGACTTCCATTATCGAAACAGTCCGCGGGAGAGGTCTACTCAACGCTATGGTGATTGACCAGTCCAAGACACATGGATACACTGGTATATACCTGTGCGAGCTGATGAAAGAGAAGGGACTTTTGGTAATTACCCTGTTCCTGGATATACCCGAGGGTGCTGACTCGTTGACAGCTCAAGTCCAGCCGGACTGGCATAATACGCATCTCTCCGCCGCTGGTGATTAAAGAAGAAGAGATTCGGTGGTCGCTTCATATTATCCGAGAGTCTATTGATGAGCTCATGCAGCTTCCCCATATGTCATAAATATGGCTAGAGTTAGATTTGAAGATTAGTGCAGTGCCTGGAAGTAAATATGAATTTGATCAATATGAACGAGGCTGAAAGTATTGAGGTGCACCAGTATGCTTGTTTTTTCTACTAATCCAGTAAATGACTCTCTGGCACAGCCTACTGTCGCATTCCTGACAAGTCCCAAAGCTTGGTTGTCTTCCTTCGCATAAACTCGCTGATATCCGTGACTTCTATGCCGTCCTCGAGAAGCCGATCATTGCTGTCTAGCGGGAAGAATTGCTGAATCACTTTCCTCATCGCAAGTTTATCTGACCAAGTCCGTGGAACCGATTCGTGTTTGCCCAAAACGCGAAGCAACGTCGGAAGTTGATAGGCGGGGAGATGTTTCGAGAGGTCTATCCTGATTTTATCTAGATTGACTTTCTCAGTGCCATCATGGAGTCGCACGAGAGCTGCTACCCGGGTGTCGCAGTGGGGATCGGCAACTGGTACGATATAGCCTTCTAGGATATAAGGGAGTGCTGTAAGACTGGCTTCAACTTGCGTCCGAGGGACCTTGTAAGTATAGAACTTGAATACTGCGTCAACAAAAAAAAAGAAAGTCAGTTTGCTCTGGGCTGTAGGAATGGGTGTGAAGAAGGGTTACTGACAATCCATGTTTGCTCTTCCTTGGAAAACCAGTTTTCCCTTGTGGCGAGTCACTAGATCTCCTGTCTTGAAGAATCCTTCCGAGTCAAAACGATCAGCAGTAACAACCGGACAATTCAGGTATCTGTCTAGAGGTCAACGAGTGCTCGTACGGGTTCTTGTCACAGCGAAAGAGGAACAAACCCGAGAAACAAAGACGGGGTCTTCACAAGAAGCTCTCCTTCATCGCCTTCCAACTTGACCATAACACCTGGAAGGGGTGTCCCAAGGTCATTCTACATCACATGTCAATACAACGTGCAGCTCTAAAGGTGACGCAACTCACCTCGGTAATATCCAGTTCTCCATCGCAGATTGAAATCTCCTGTGTCTCTGTAGAGCCATACAACACCCTGAGTGCCCGTCCACCACGCAGGCTCTGCCAGAACTCCTTCAACTTTGCAGAAGGCATGGCGCCGGTAGCACAAGCGTCGCGGAGGTACTGGGCACCTTCAATGTACTCTCTGACCACAGGCTTAGGTAGCTTTGACAGGTTCTCCTGGAAGTAGTGCATCATTCCATACCAAAAGGTAGGAGATAAGACAATCTTTGTCGCGGTCTTCTCGCGGAGCTTCTCCCAAATGAGATTGTAGTTGCGACCAAAATTCCGAATCTCAATTCGAACACCAGTTAGAAGCATTTGAAAGACTTTGGTGAAGTAGACGGACCAGAAGGCCCCGCTGGGTATGAGACAAATGTCATCGTTGGGCCCTGCCTCTGCCATATGGGCATACTTGTTCATGGTTTTGCGCGCATGAAGAACACCTTTTGGAGGGCCAGTCGTACCTGAAGTAAAGAACAAGATGCTGGGGTAATCCTCATCCACTTTCAGAGACCCTTCAAGGGTATATGCTTTAGTTGGTAGTAGAGCGCTAACATCTTGAACTTGTCTCTCAATCAGAAAGGTAGGGATATTGACTTCCTTTTGGATTCTCGCGCCAAGGTCAACTTGCTCAGGGCCAACAAGCAGATAGCTTGCGTTGCATTGTTGAAGCATATATGCCGCCTCCACGGGGAGAGCACCTGTGGCTATTTTCGTTCTTGTCAGTTGCCTGGCTCGAATCTTGGTATTTCGCTGTTTGAAGACTTACGCATAGGGACAACTACGCCCCCAAAGGCGAGAACAGCGAGGACAGAGATGATGAACTCGTAGCCATTCGGCGCCAAGACAGCGATGTAAATGTCTCCATTCCGGTTCAATGTAGACTCATCAAGACTCTGTAGCTTCTGTAAGAGTTTCGAGGTGCCGTGGAGAATGTGACGATAGCCAAATTGTGTGCCGTGGCTGTGGTCGTCGACGATAACCTGGTCCCTCTTTTCGATAGCTAGCTTCAAAAGCCTGGAGAAGAGAATGTCGTTGGGTAGAACTTTGTGTTGCACATGCATGTTGACGGGAGAAGTGAGCTTTCGATTTGGATAGTATGGATATGCGGAATATTCATATCAGGAGTCACATTTGGTCTGGGAGTGGGTTGGTATTTAAGTTGTGAAACGGCATGACACACAGAAACAAGTGATGCAAACCCGCAAGATGGGTTCGCCATTCATAGTCCGCTCGTTGCAAATCATCCAGTCAATCGATAACTCTCCAATACACTATTGGTATCACGTTGAAAGGCTGGGCGCAGCGGTTTTGGAAACGAGATTGGTGGCTTCTGGGCATCCAGCATTAACAAGAACAAGCAAGTTCGTTCATGTTTTCATGTCTCAAGAAATGATAATCCTCATGAATCTCCACCCCATTCTCTCTTGCGACCGTTTTTGTGACCGTTCGAGAGAACGCTACTGGCAACATCGCTATATGAGTCAAGAGCCACAATAGCTGATTTGGATATGGCATCAATATCCCCATGGATAATAAAGGCATTCCATCCCATAGCAATTCTACTCTTCAGTGTCGAGTGAGAAATGCCGAATCCCATCATGGGAAGATCATTGGCTTTGGCTGCATCCCGTATCTTACTTAGGGCGGCCACAAAAGCAGGTTCATCGCCATCAAGACTCCCCGTGGCCAGTCCCATACATAACCGTAGGTCCCCAGTCCCAATGAAAAGACCGTCAACTAGGTCAAATGTGTTAGCACATGGTTTGGGTCAAAGACCAAGTGTGAACTGGTGAACTCATGTTTACTCTCATGGTAATGGTGCAGGGGAGGAGACTACAATGGGGTAACACTGACCTCCAGGAACTTTGCAGATGTCTTCAATGTTTTCCAATCCTTGAAGATCCTCAATTTGACAGATCACAGCTACATGATTGTTCCAGACATCGTAAGTCGTCTGGCCTTTTGGCGTCCTATTCTGTTGCTCATTGATCAAAGCAGCTGGGGGGAAGCTTCGGTCCCCCATTGGTGGGAATCTTGCCAGCCGAACCAGTTCCTCAGCCTGCTTCGCATTTTGAATGTGAGGCATGATAACTCCGCCTGCGCCCGCATTGAGAGCGTAGGGAACTAGCTCTGGCGAGCAACCTGGGATCCGCACCAGCGGTACCATTGTGCCGTTGGAGTGATACTGGATTGTCCGAATAAGGCTGACAAGAAGTGTTGCGTTTAGCGGTGTATGCTCCTGTGTTTATGGGTCAGTGAGATCGACATTTTCCCATGCTTTCTTCTCTGAGGCAATGTGGAACTAACAGCATCTATAAAGCAGAAATGATAGGGCGTCGAAGCGACGATTCGCGCGGCCTCTTCATGCGGAATTCGGCAGCCTGTGCCCCAGAGTATTGCACCAGAGTTCAACATGGACCTGAAATTAGTCGGCTGAGCCAAACTCAGGGCGTTATAGTCCTTGGTGTTGATCGTTCTCATCTTGTCGTGAGCTTGTATTGTTTGTCGATGAATATTGCTGATGACAGAAAACCGTGAATACCTCGGTATATATTGTTGGAATTCTGCGATAGGGTAGAAAGAGAGGTGACCTAGTCGAGTGCGCTTGGTAAAAGGTAACTAATTGCAAAACTGGCTTTTCGAAAAATGAAAGAGGAACTGGGAGAAAGTAGTGCTAGGTTCCGTTTGACTACTGATAGGTCATTCTATAAGTAATTCTTCTATCTCGTATCGTCATCACCACGATATGTCTGCATTCTCGTCACATGAGAACGCCCTGTTCGGCAGTATCGGAACACCATTGCAGTACTCAAGGCTGAAACACATACGCATCCCTAAAGCTGGTGAAATGAAGTGCCAATGACAGTCACTGAGTTCCATCAGACCAAACAGTGTGACAGAGCGAGAATAAACGAGTCACTATATGGTAAGGAAGAGGCGAGTCTATGCGTAAAACTCAGAAGTATTTCAAGGTCGATGTTTCTCGTCAAAACAACAGCGTAAACTCTTCAGTCCTACTCAAACCAATACCAAAATTATGACCGTCGAAACTACAAAGACAGCTACTCTTACATCAGTATCGCTAGCTGGTTTACTTGCCGGCGAAGCAGATTCTGTCAACGATCTTGTGTCTTCTTGCAAAACCAATGGCTTCTTTTATCTAGATTTTCGCCATCCATCGACCTGCGATATCTTGAAACTAGTTGAAGAGCTCGCTGTTATTGGAAAGTCGGTTTTCAAGTTGCCTCTAGACGAGAAAGAGGAATACAGTACTGAGAAATATCTTCCTTCGCGGCTTCTAGGGTACAGCAGCTTCCCACTTTATCTATTTCCTTGTCTTGCATCTCTCCTTTAACACACTGTCTCTAAAATACGAGCTAACATACAGCGATACAGTTACAAGCGAGCCGGGTGTTCTGTCGGGCCATTCGCTGGGAAAAAGGATGGCTATGAGAGCTTTTCGGTTTGTCTCGTCTAGGTGCTTCTTCTTTAACGTCTAATCCACTAATGCGTATGGAGTAGATTCACAACAATGGCATGTTCGGCCAAGATGCCATGATTGTCCCTCAAGCTATCGACGACAACTTGGCTCTCTTCAAGATGTTCTTGAGCGAGGCTAACGACTACACCGACTGCATTCTCTCCATCCTGTCAACCGCCTTGCAGCTCCCATATGACCTGAAGGAGTGCCACAGGAAGGACAAGCCGTCGTCGGCAAACATGGCGATGCTGAACTACCTGCCCTGGGGCAGCAGCGATGAGAGAATCGGCAACATGGCCCATACTGACATGGGAACCTTGACTGTTGTCTTTTCAAAGTCCGAAGGTCTACAAGCCATTCTGCCCGGCCGTGAAGATTGGTCGTTTATCCCACCTCGGGAGGGCCATGCCGTTGTCAACGTTGGAGACTCGCTGCGCTTCCTGTCCAACGGGGCATTGGCGTCGTCCCTTCACCGAGTCGTACCACCGCCTGATTCCGTTGGCCAGGACAAATTCTCCGTCATATACTTCCTGCGGCCCGAATTCGACGCCAAGTTCAAAACCCACGATGGAAAGGAGATAAGCAGTGTGGAGTGGCACAACCAGAAATACGCGTTGTTCAGGGAGGCCAGCCTCGATGCGAAGCAGCACGGTGCTATGCTGACTGGTCGGAAGGAGTATCTTGGGGCGACTCAGGCTTGATTGTGATGTATCAGATTCCACTTTAGTCCTGCATCTCCTAAATGATATTGAAATTGACGTCCTTTGGGAAACTTTCGCAAGCGAAGTGCACTTGTACATAACCGTGAAGGTGTAGAACTGGTACATTTGTCCTAACTTGCGAGTTGGCTCTCCGTCTCGATGGGGCCTGGATACCATTCCTCTATGGGTAAAGCAAAGGCAGAGAGCTGATTGTCGATGAAAAGGTCCAAGTATGTGGAGCAGCTCAACTCATCTGATATAAGTCAGTACAAATTGGCGAGTTCTAAACGGTGTCCATACAATTGTTCGAACATGCATCTGACGTCATGAAGCCAGACAGAAATGTGCTATTGTCCAGCATGGCTATATCCTCAAACAGGCTAGGCGGTGTCGTGCTTTGGTCTGACTGCAGAATTCCCGGTTCATTCAAGGAGGACATCAGCCGTGGCGACTTCCTGGAGCGCTGAGCTTGCTGTTCCGGTGCTGAGACGTAAATAAACGAGAACAACAAGTGCAGCCGCTCGGCGGAGCTTACCGTCAGAGCGACTTCGCTTCTTGGTCGTCATTTCCTTTAGTCTCTGTGCGATATGGTTCCCCAGTTCCGAAAGTTCCAGATCTTTCACAAGGTCGCAGATGCCAAGAGCAGAGAATCTTGCGGCAGCAGCACTCATTTGCTCCTTCGTGCATCTCGATGTGTATCTGTGAGGCAATCATCTGTAAGATACGGGGTGGAGTTCTGGAAGAATGGGGACATACGCTGAACGAGGTATCTCTGAAGGCAATGCGATGAGAAAGCCTAGTTCCGATACTTCACCAAACATCTTAGTCCACTCATGATATCTACACCCCTGATCGACCCAGTTCAGGCATTTGTTGGCCGCCTTCATGCTTTGGAAACGGTCAGGAAAGTCCTCACAGAGCTTCTTGGTCAGTTCGTGGCGCCTGTCTCGGATCCAGTGTTCGCTTGTGTGAAAGCCAGCTTCCACCACGTGGCGGTAAATGTTGTAGCACTCAAACCTGTGGTAGATGCTTAGGAGATCGCGCATGTCGGCGTTATCCCGTTTGATCGCTATGGCGGCTTGCCAGCCCTGTCCATTTGGAAGAGCGGCCTGTGATTCCTGGACTTTGCGGAGGAATACGCCACGATTGGTTTTGCAGTCCTCCAAAAGCTGTCTCAGAGCTGGTGTGAAGGCGACGTTACTGCACGCAGTCAATCGAGTCTTTTCAAAGGCGTCATCACCAGAGCTGGGTGAAAGAGCCATTGTGTCAGAAAGATGCACTGCTGAGTCGCACATTACTGGGGCTGACGGTTCTACCAAGGTATGCTGCTGGCATAGTGCGGTCTGCTCTGGTACGATTGAGCCAGGTATGTTTGAGATATCAAAACCCACCAATGCCTGGCTCACTCTGGTATCTAGAAGAGGGTCTGGATGTTCTGTCGGACGACCATTGTCATTGGTAGAAACTGGATTGCGAGCTTGATGTGTAACAGATGTGCCAAATTCGTTGCCATTTTGTGAATCTTGTAATGGACAAGACTCAGGGGGTGAGGCAGTATGCCTTGGATGCCCGCTAACATTGTTCGAACTGCCGGATTTGTTGATGATTGACGGGGGTGCTCCAGAGACCTTACTCTGTTGTGATAGTACCGACTGAACTACGGACAGGATATTAGCGAATATTAACCCGCAAACTAGCGCACACTATGGTTTCATATTAAACCCAAACTATAATCCCGTTCAACTCAATTCAAAAGGCCACTCACAAGACGGACACAACAACAGGAAGAGGCGAACTAAAGCGGTGGAATCGATTGGCGAAAGACGTAAGAAACACTTGGAGGCTTCCGTGGCTGAAATCTTGGTCTCGTTGGCACTAAAATGGCGTGCAAGTTGGAAAAGCAAGTCTCGCAGGTCGGCATTCGAGCTGGACTCGATATGCATCATGGGAGAAACGATGAGCTCCAGGTTGGAAAGAGTATGACAATGAGCTAGCAGCGAGCCCGAGATCCATAATGACGATTGAAACACCACGGTGGGACCCAAGGCACGGGCTCTGAGATATAATCTAGGCTACCTTGGCTTAGCCAGGAACCCTCGGTCTGCTGCCCCAGACCCATCTTAGCGCCTAACGATAAGGGGCTTAGTTACGGTTACAACGCCTTGTTTACTCGGGACAGCCCGAGTGCCCCCACTTGTCGTGCATTGCGTGTCTGCCTGCAAGTTTATGGCCACTGTGATAACTTGTAGCGAAGTGCATTACATGTGTATGCGAGGTTCTCCCATAGCGGCAAAAGATAAACAGCCTGTGATTTCTCGTTCGATGGACTAAATCAGCGGGTTTGCGGTTATTAGTAAATGGAGGAAAACTGTGTTGTTTATTATTGTGGAAGCACCTTGCCTTTGAGAGAGCATGGAGCATGATACATAGTGAATGGAGGAAATGTGTATTACAGGTTGGAAACATTACCAACACATTTATTTTATCCGTCTATTTGGATGCACGAAGGATGATGACTATAAGAAAGCCTCAATGATCCCCTCAGCAACAAACAAGACAGGCGTGAGCATACTTGTCAGCCTGCAAACTGACCTTTTCGTGCTTCTGCAGACTCATCAACTGAAACATCTGCAATATCAAGTACACGGACCCCACTTAGGCATGAAAATAATCTGAATTTCAGGACCATGTGAACTGGCAGCAAGTTCCCATAGGACGCCTCCTCAAAAGATGTTCCTCATAGGTTGTACGGCTGGTGATAGTCGGGCCTTGACGGCATGTGGCTTAACGGCTGATCGTGGGCTGAAAACGGATTGGAGGGTCGGAACGTCGGTGTCAGCTTGGCAGGATTCGGCGACTCGCATCGCTAGCTTCATTGGCGAATCTGACTTGTTCTCTCTTTTGATAACGTTAGTGGAGGCGGAGTCGGGCAGATTGCCGAAAAGTGACAAAGATAAACGAATAAGTTAAATGATTGATCAAGGAGGGGTCTCCTGTAAACACACCGCTTGAAATGATGTACAGTGTCGATATGACCCTCCGGAATGGAGACCATTCTGGTAGTTGATTGAGCGTCGGCAGGGGCCTCTTATATGCCAGGCGATTATGTCTCCCTTCGAGAGTACGCTATGGGTTCTCCCACTCGTGACTTGTGAATTATTCTATCGCCATGATACCCCACTGTTGCGCGATATGTGTTTTTGCTGCGGTTTGCGTGAGTCAGTCCGGCTTTTAGAAGCGGCATCGTAGCTGAACGCGTTGGTCCATGTTTTCAGCTAGCTATATAAATGCACTTTGTGCCCAAGGACCCTATTTTCCTTTAGGGTAGTGGTGGAGAATCCAAGACACCAGCCGGACTCGGTACGAGAAAACGTGTCCGACCATGCTCGCTTCCATTTGCAGAACGGATTGATGGGGAGCAGGGTAGGTAGGTAGGTACCCCTGCACTGTGCGCCGATGTACAAATAACTTGACATATTAAACCCTGACGAGGTCAGAAGGCTGGAGAGTGCATAAAGCGAGTCGAATGGTATTCTCTTTCCCTACTCACGGCTACCTCCATTCTGCGTCTCGTTTTGTTTCGACGTTCTTCCCATCTTGCAGCAATGGCAATCAGCAGACGCCTTCCCCAGCTAGCCACTGAGGCAGTTCGGCGACAATTTCCCGGCTTGGACAAGGGCTCCATCTGCTTCAACAATGGCGCTGGTTCTCTGGTGTACAGAGGGGCCATAGAGAGGTTAGTCGTCTAAGCTCGTTAAGCGACATTGAATATTCCAGCTTCTGACCTGTAAAAGTATCACCAAGACTATGTCCCATCCTCACATGAATCTACGGGGGCAGGATTCGAATAGCCATGTTGATGTGAAGAAGCGTGCTGTTCAATTTGCAAAGATCGCGTCCTTTATGAATGCCGATCCAGATGAGATTGGTGAGTCAAGACTTAAACAGAACACCCAAGATTTTATTTACATGCCTCATGGGATTATGAGCTCTTCATGAGACCATATTGCAATGTTGCTGACCAGTTCAATTGAAGCATTTGGGCCTTCCACGACTGGTTTGCTGCGGACCTTGTCCAATTCCTTGCGACCAAACCTCAATGCAGATTCAGAGATAATTGTCTCTATCCTTTGCCATGAAGCCGGAATAACTGCATGGCGCGCCTTGGCAAAGAGTCTGGGGATAGTCATCAAGTGGTGGACGCCCCCAACTGGCAGGGGACAGAACACAGATCCCAAGCTCACCCTTGAATCGCTCTGGCCTCTTCTAACCCCAAAGACCAGGCTTGTATGCTGTGGACATGTGTCAAATATCACCGGAACAATTGAGCCCGTCAAAGATATCGCAGATCTCGTCCACACGATTCCTGGTGCCATGGTATGTGTAGACGGAGTGGCCATGGCGCCCCATCGTCCCATCGATGTCAAAGGTCTAGATGTCGACTTTTACGTCTTTAGCTGGTACAAGGTTTTCGGTCCCCATATCGCGCAGATCTATGCTCGTCGGCGTGTTCAGCAACGTTTTTTAACCAGTCTTAACCACTACTTCTTCGACTCCAATGCTCTATCTGTTAAGCTGGGCCTAGGCAACAGCTGCATTGAGCTCGAGCATTCTGTTGTCCCCATCATCAATTACCTCCAAGATCAAATTGGCTGGGAGTCCCTTATCGCCCATGAGCAAGCCATTACTGGGTATCTGCTTGAGTATTTGACCGCCAATCCCGACCTGTACACTGTTTACGGATCGCAATCAGCAGACCCTAACGCTCGGGTGTCCTTGGTCAGCTTCTCCGCGAATGGGCTTTCTTCCGACAGGGTAGCACAAGAGATCCACGAAACATCTGCTTTTCGGCTCATTAGTGGGGATTGCTGGTCTCCTCGCACAGTCTATGATGTTCTGGGACGTGGGGACGATGGGGTTATACGGGCAAGCTTGGTTCACTACAACACAATGGATGAGATGAGAGGTTTTACGCAAACTTTAGAGCGGGCAGTGCGAAACCTGACGCATCAAGAGACTCGAGCGTCCTCTGCGCATGGGTAGTTATATAGAAGGAGCTCTTGCAGCTGCTGAGATATTCTACAACTTAACTACGTACTAATGCTCAACATTTGATTTGGGCAACAGACCATTAACACAATTTGGAGAAGTCCTAGAAGTCTGGAAAGAAAATCGAGAAAAGGCTTCGTTTGCTATGATTATGAGGTGTTAGCTACATATTCTTGACAGGTCAAAGTTACAAAGGGACTTTCTCAGCTGTAAAGGGTCAGGATGCAATGAGCATCGTGTACGTTTAGTAATAAGCCGCATATTCAAAGGTGCTGCCGTGATATAGTACACTTGAGACATAATTTGCAGGGACACGGGTTTAAGATGTAAGCCTTGAGGTCCCTGAACCCTTCTTTCCAAGGTCCCAGGGCTGGGACGAACATAAATAGGCGGCCACGCGCCTAGCATTGTGGGCTTGCCGTAAGATAACCAAACTTATATTGCCCTAAAAAGAATGTCTGCATCTAAGATCAAGACCCCCGTGCTGAATGGCAACACGAACGGCGACACGGAAAGCCAACTCACTGTAAAGCCTTTGAAGCTCAGTGGTGTACTAGAAGCATACGAGTCTTTTAGAGTCACTCCTGTCATTGGAACCGAATTCCCTGATGCCAACGTGGCAGAATGGATGAGAGATGAAAATAGCGATGAACTCCTTCGAGACTTGGCCATCACCAGTATAGCCCCCTCCAAGACCTGTTTGATACCATGACTGATGACAAGATGTAGCATCTCATCGAGGAGTTGTTTTCTTTCGTGCGCAGAAAGATCTCACCAACGAACTTCAGAAGGAGTTGGCTGATCGTCTAGGCCGCCTTACCGGCAAACCGGCGTCTTCAACGCTGCACGTCCATCCCCTCACCAACTTCAACCCAGAGCAAGACAAGCACATCAACACCATCACTACTGACAAGCAGGCCAATCCCGCTGAAGACCTTTGGAAGAACAGACCCAGCGACATCAGGAATAGTTGGCACACAGACGCTGGATATGAACCTAACCCGCCGGACTATTCGATCCTGAAGCTGGTCAAATTGCCTGAAACCGGAGGAGGTATTCAATTGACATTTAAATCCTTCCTCTTAACGCCAAGATGCTGATGACACGTTGTAGATACGATGTGGGCTTCATCATGCGAGATCTACGACAAGATCTCCCCCAACTACCGCAAGTTCCTTGAAGGTCTCACAGCCAAGTTCTCCCAGACCAGACTACCTCGTGTTGCTGCGGAAAAGGGTTTCGAGCTTTACACCGAACCGCGTGGATCACCCAACAATATTGGCAATTCTCTCACAGCCGACCACCCCGTCGTGCGTACAAACCCAGTCACGGGCTGGAAGAGCCTTTTTGCTATTGGAAACCACGCAGAAAGCATCAATGACGTGACACCAGATGAGAGCAAGCGGCTTCTCGATTGGTTTCTGCAGCTGATCGTCGAAGAGCACGATTGCCAACTGAGGCATCAGTGGAAGAATCCTTATGACGTTGGTGAGTGTTA
Organism: Fusarium cicatricum; assembly: GCA_021730345.1. NCBI lineage: Eukaryota > Fungi > Ascomycota > Sordariomycetes > Hypocreales > Nectriaceae > Fusarium > Fusarium cicatricum. The sequence continues at coordinate 13,344 of JAJODA010001210.1, read as the reverse complement.
AAACCTCTTGTACGATTCAACGGTTGAGCCCCTAACAGTGTTGCAGCCATTTGGGATAACCGCACCGTTTACCACACTGCCATTTTCGACTTTGCTGGACTTGGTGCACGTACAGGTCATCGTGCGGTTGGAATTGGTGAGAAGCCGTACTTCGACCCCAACAGCAAGACTCGACGGGAAGCACTGGCTGGGTAATACGCGGTATTAAGTCTGAATTTTATGGATTGTTGCGAAGGCTTATGATATGAAGATGTATTGGAAATCAAACGAGCAATACTCAAACTACACTACCGACAGACTGAGGGGAACACACTATCAAATTTCGTTGTTTACCCTTGCCTCACCTCTATTATCCCACCCTGTGATTTCAATCGATATGTGAACATAATGGTATATACTTTGATTATGATCATGTTTTCCTTCTCACTGGGTATACGGTGAAGCTTGAATGCTTAGCTTGTGGGATGTATATCTGTATAGTCAATATGGGCGTCATTGAACATGTACCTTTTTATCCTGGATAAGCTTCTGAGCGTATTGGACTCGTCGCTGATCCTTTCCACTCACCAAGTGGCTTTCTGGTGATGGGTCAGTACTAGTGTAATTACACCCCAACGAACAGACGGGAATGAGATCTAGTTGTCTCCACAATTAGTTTTTGTTCAGTGTTGGGAATCTATGTGAGGTTTTTAAGAGAGGCAACTCTTTGCCCCGTATAAATGTCTTTAAACTCAGCGTATTCCGTGGAATTTATGCAAGTTATCTGATACCTATCCTTCATTACCTTGTATTCGCCCGTCAGCACATCATGACTAACACGGAAAACGGGAATCACAATGGCTGCACCACTAATGCTGCCGATACTCCAGTCCAGGATGTGTTTCTATTCGCCCTCAATCGAACCTGCTCTCACGTCCTCTGTCGCCTTCTCTCCAACCAAGCTGGATGGACTCATTCAGACTACCATTTCAAGCGTGCATTCGACTTTGCGAGGGAGTCGTTCAACTGGGGACCACTAAACTCTGTATCCGGCCAACAACGAGAGGATTTCCAGAAACTTCTTCAAGAAGGATTCGGCGAGATTCAGCTTGAACGTGATTCTGTCAGAAGTGACGTGAGTCATTTCCCTAGTTACTATATGTTGCAAAGTTGATGTTGACAGAAATAGAGAAAACATATGTTCCTCAAAGAGCATACTTTCTATATATGGGAGCCATCTAGGTTATCACAAAGTATGTGGGGAGGTCCTGCTAGTCCGTCTTTCACCGTACGCGAAGACGGATCTGCTTCAGGCTCGAATGGCGCAAAGACAAACCCCACTATATTCCCTGACAATTTTCTATCGTCGTGGAGACCTATTTTCCTGATTCGACACCCAGCCCTCACGTTTGAATCTTGGTACAGAGCCGAAAGCGGCGCTCGACACGTAGATCTTGCGGATAGGTCATGGGCATTCTACACCACTTACCAGTACTCGCGGCAGCTCTACGACTGGTTCCTGTCCAGGAGTCCAAAGCAAGCATCCGAACCGATCGTTATCGATGCAGACGACATCCTTGATAACAGTCCAACAATCAAGAGGCTGTGCGCCTCACTCGGCATGGATGAGAAACAGATCCTGTACGAATGGGATACTATTAAACCACCAGAGAACGCCGGGGTTCGGGAGCTCAAGTTTATGAGCGGTTATTGGAACTCGACCTCGATTGACAGCTCGAAGAGCTCGCGAGGTCTTGACATAGACGCTGCACGTGCTCGATGGGTGAATGACTTTGGACTCGAGGCTGCGGATAAACTCTGGCATATTGTGGAGGATTCCATGGCAGACTATAACTACTTGAAGAGTAACAAAATCTAACCAAGGCACTTCTATGTCTTATCTTAGGTATTTATTCGTATTCATGGGCAGTGCTGGTGAGATAGTTCTATATAACAAAACGACCCACGAGCAGTGCAATGACCGATAACCTACGCTCTGCTTGGAGATAATCGTTGGTTGAGATGCAACCACGTCTAGAGCATGTTGTGTTGTGAAGTTTTAGGAACTTCCACCGTAGAGTCACTGATAATAGAGCTCGGTTGCATCATCTGAGCACTGAAGGCCAACATGATCTACCTAATATTGCCAAGAGACTCCATGGCCAATATGTTTCTAAGAGCAGGCTGGCCATCCGCTTCAATTTCGACAGTCAAGACGTTGACAACGCCCCCTACTGATCATCACTGCTCAATTTTAAAGACAAGAAATCGAAAGAGAGATGTTTTACATCTCCTTTTTGAACATGTCCGTCTGCTGAGTCATGTCTTGCTTCGGGTCGGTGACCTCCTCAAACGTTTTGACGATAGCCTCCTGTCCTTCCCCATGTGATCTCACAGCATGAGTCTGCTCTGTCTCTATTTGATTAAATGGATGCCAATAACACTTGTGCTGTAACATACGTCAGCCATTACTACACACGTCTCGATGTCATCCTGTAGCTTTCTGCTTGAGTTATTCAAAAGCAAATCTTTTTAAGTTTATTCACAGCTGGAAACCAGTACGTACAACGCATAGCTTTGTGAGGTCCTGCAATATGTTAGCTCGCATGAGAATGAGCTCTGGGCTATGTCAATAGCTAGATAACACCTTGATAGCATAGTTGAGATTAAAGTACTTGACTATGAACTGATCGTCTACCAATCAGCTTTGAGATAGACTCATGCTAAAGAATTATGTCCATAATTTAAGCATTACTAAAGAACTTTCTTGTTCTCATCTATGTGTCTCCAAGTCAGAATAAACATGAACTGTACTCAATCGTTAAACTTAGGGCTATATTTACTTTGTAACACTAGCCGACCTCTAGCCAATCTTAGGTGGAACCACGGAATCTGTGATTCCCGTCACAGCGGCTTCGGCATTCAAAAAGTCATCCACAGCCTCTACAACCTTCTTCCAATCTAAAACAGCCTGCTCGACTCTATCAGCTAATAAGATCTGCCTCACACATAAGACCTCCCGAAGGAGCTCTTGAGCACTACCAAGCATACTCGATGCCTCATGAAGATTGTTCCCAATGCTCTCAAAGGTCTTCTGAATACTCATCAAAGCAGTCTTGGCCGTGTCCATCAACTTGGAGATATTCGTGTTTTGGCTCTCAAGAAGCGTGACATCGGCGATGAGCCTTTGCATGTAGTGACTATCCTTCTCCTTTTCAGCTTTGAGCTTTAGAGCCGCGTTGTACTTGTCCATGGCTTCCTTGGCTCGGCCATTGTGGACCATCATCACCGTGATTCCTGCAATCCACCCGGCGACGGGGACCCAGATGTAGTAGATGGCATTGTCGGCTGTTGATTTGTTGGATTTCTTTGAGTAGTCCAGTCAGTTTTTATATGTTATAAACAGAACAGGGAAACGTACATGTTTCGCGTCTGCTTCATTAGCATCTTCAACGGCCTTTTTAACCTCCGCACGAAGCTTCTCAAGACCAGTCTTCAAAACTGGGGAGCTTCCGGAGTAGCGCTTCGTAATGACTTCGATGCTTTTCTTGTCTTTCTCAAGAACTGTGAGGTGCTTCATATCAACAGTCAGCGAAGACCGCTTCCTCCAGAGTGAAGAGGATAGAAACGACTAACCGATGTCACGCTGTTGATCAAGGTTTGGATTGTCTCGGCCTTCTTCAAAGACTCGTCACCCAGCTTCTTAAGGATGAATGAGGCAGCTGTCAAAGCACCCTGGAATTCTCTCGTGTTCTCGGAGCCTGGTTCAGCGTACTTGTCGTCGGTTAGGATTTTAAGCACGCCCTCGAAGCTTCCTTTGCCAAAGCCTGAGAGTTGGAGAATAGATGATTGGGCGTATTGCTTAGTCTCATTGGTGATGCGTCCTGAGGAGGGTTAATGGATTGGAAACCGTCAAATAATGGAGAAATGGCCCCTTACTAAAGCTAGGGAGGGCATTAGTGTTGAAGTCGTCGCAAGATGTATGAACTCCAGCTATAGCCAATTGGGTCTCCTATGTTATTTCACATATTAGCAACTCTGATCATGGATGGACGACGAGGCGTTAATACCTCATAGATAGTTGAGTCGAGTTGAATCAAGTTTTTCAAATTTTCCTTGGGGTGGAGGGTTTCGAATTGCTCACTGGTAGCAGGGAATGCCATCCCGGCTGCGATATATGCCTTGATATCTGCGTTTGAGTGGTAAGCAACCGAGGCCACGGAGAAATGAACATATGAGACTAGTTACCAAGGTATGCAGATGGCTTTAACATGAAGCGGGTTTTTGTCTGGCCTGTTTCGTTTCTATTGCTGTTAATTATCTTGATATCTTCTGTTAATGCGGATTTGTTGCCGTCTACCTTGTGAATGGCGTTGGCAAGAGCGTTGCCGAGTTGATTAGGTGTTTTCTCGTTTATGATGGAATATGAGTTATAGAAGGAAAGGCGACTAAGCTAGCCTTGATTCGAGAGTAAAAAAGTCAGATAGCTTAATGAGTGTGTAGATAGACTAGATGCTCTAGGTTCAGAAGGAAAGCACTATAGATATAATACTTAAGTTTACTATTCACCGAATGTGTGACTATGACCTATAGACTCGTCTAGGCCTTTGTGGACCGTTTTCAAAAGGCCAACGGGCCTCTAAGATTGTAATAGCCACTGACCTTTTCAGCTGATTCTGTATATATTCGATAGCTCCGCTTATCTCTCTATGTTTGGAAAAGTCAACTTTGAATCGGGGAAGATCTTCGGTGTAGTTACTAACTAAATAGGGAAGATACCCCTATAATCCAGTCGAGACGCCGCTGGTTATGACACTAAGGATAAAAATATAAGGTATTCTTGATCTAGGCTCTTAGTTACTAGGATCATTCTCGATAGTTAGAACGGCTACTCTGGCCCACTAATGCAGCAAGCCTAAAATATTGACATGCTGCCGGCTTAGTTGTTAGAAACGATTAATAGTTCATAACCGGCAAATAAAGATTGTTCGCGGCCCGTGGGGAGCTTCGGCATTTGACTCCTCAATACACAGGTACTGCCCAAGACAGGTGAAACAAGACGCAGGCCCAGATTCAAAGCCCAAATGCCCTCACAGCTGATACCCCTGTACCACTAGTCCCCGAGAGCAGAGTCACTCATTTTGCCCCAGTGCTTCCAGACTTAACATCGGAACCATACAGTCGCATCCAATACTTGGCCCCTCCCACTCCTTGATGTCTCAGACCAACCTGCTTCCTCTCTCTTCATCGCTAACGCAACTCGACACAATGGAGGCTCCAAAGCCGGCAGGGAATGAGACCTATAACGACCTCAATGGCAAGATCCATGCTTTGACCAAAGAGCCATCTTTGTACCAACAATGCGATGTTGTTGGCATCATAAGCCATGTTCGCGGTAGCAATCTTGACCTTAACCAAGCCATGCAAGACATCAACAAAGTCATCATTGACGACAAGGATAAGGGAAACAATGTTCTCGATGTACGGCAGATCGAGGTTTACACGGATACGCTGACTGCGATGAGTCCGGTTTATGTCCCAGCAAAGTGCGATATGTTGACCGTCATCACTCGAGTCGCATTCGACGCATCTCAGCCTGTCAGACTTGATCTTTCAGCTGGCTCAGGCACGCTCATGATCAATCTCTACTGCGCACAGCCTGTGTCACCTATCCGATTCCGTGTCCAATTTCCCAACACGGAATCCTCAGAAGACATCGAACTTGACCACGCTAAAGCGGTTAAAGGCCATCGCCACTGGATTCTCCATCTCGAGCCTACCGGCAGTTCGGTCAAGTCATTCTCCGATGTCAGTTCCATGACTTCGCTTTTTGAGAATTCCAGTCGTTCGATCATGGAAACGATTCAGGACAATGGAGAGTTTTCTCAAATGGGGTTCGATAAGTACAACAAGTATGGTACTTCCCATGCGAAGTCGAATAAGTACTAACATAGCTATCGCCAGCAACTTACGTCGCCTCCTCAACTACCAGCTGCTTTTGGCATCCAAGGTTCATGATGAAGATCGTGGGCTTGCTTTCCAAATTGCTGAACACGTCGCAAGTATTTGTGCCGGCATCCCAAAAGCGTTTAACTTGTATAGCCAGGCAAGCGTGTTCACAGCGTCCAAAGGTAGATACAGGATCTCTTTCGACCAAAGTCTAGAAGTTCGATTCGTGGATCATATGACTAACAAATCTATGCGCAGTTATCGGAAAGCAGGCATTTATGACAGCTTTAGTGCCGAAGCTTGATTTGTCCATGGCTCAACAAGTTCTCAATTGTCGATTGACATCAGTGGATGCTTTTGATCAAGCTTATCAAAAGTTGCGATCAGAAGGTAAAACGTCCAACAGTGTCCAAATCTTCGCCAACCTCGCCCTTGAGAGATCTGTTGACTCAGACCGTGTATACGCCTTCATGAGTGAAACAGCGGAAGATAGACTTAGAGATTCCTGTGCAGCGTTTAGCAAGGCTCGACGAGAATTCGACACGCTGTGGGAGGACCTCGAGACTGAGCAGGACGACTTCAACGAAGGAATCAGACAGTGGAAGAACGACAGAACAAAGGAAATTATTGGCAACGTCTTCACGGCTGTCGTGGCGGTCGCGGGAAGCATCGCGCTAGCGTGCGCGGCTCAACCCGCGGCGGTGGCAGGTCTCGGGGTTGGGGCAGAGAAGCTGGGCGACGCCATCCAGGCCGCGAAGGAAGTTTCTGGTCTTTGGGACGACATCAGCGAGATCATAGACATGATCAAGGACATTTACGAGAAGCTTGAACCATATCTGGAAAAGATGAAAGAACTTGTTGGGGCCATCAGTGGAATATCCGACTTGCTTGATGCTAAGTCGGCCAAAGATGACTTCAACGACAAGGCCATCCAAAATATCAAGATGCCAGGTATTTCAACCGCGTTCTAGATCAGTCAGGCTAGTTGAAAAAGTACTAATTTGATACTATAGCGATTCATGGCAACGATGCCGTCAACATCGCTGCGGACTGGGACGTCTTCCAGCTGCAAATGCAGAAACTTCACAAGGGGGTAAGTAAACCATCGCCTCCGAATCTTGGAACATCCCTCTGATTAACTCTCAAAACAGATCAAAAAAGAAAACATTGGTGGCTCTGATGAGTTCTTCACCCTCATCTCAAAGATGGTGATACGAGGCAAAGCCATCTTTGCTGCCCAGACCGCGTTGACTTCAGCAACCGATACCTACCTGACTGTTGCACAGCAACGCATCGCACAGCAGAAGCATACGGACCGTCTGCGCAAAGCAATTCCGCACATACAAGACGATGAACGAACAGTCAGCATAATCAAGATCGCTTTGGCTGAGCGTGTCCTCGCTGTCAGGAGTTGGGTGGTCCTCGACTTTCGCCAATATGTGGCGTCGTATGCTTGGAATTGTTTGAAGCCGACACAGCCTATCATCATTGATCCTATGAAGGATATTGCCAGTTTCAGACACGACGCTGCCACTCTACAAGCGCTTGTCGCACAGGTACCATCGGTTGTTCGGGCTCAAAAGCGTCTTTTCACTTTCAGATCCAACGAATCATCTTATACTACAGGGGATTCCAAAAAGGATGCAATGATTCATGAATCAAACTTCTTGGACGGATTGAGAGAGACTCGAACAGGCTCCTTCAGCCTGAACTGCGAGCACGGCATGTTCCAGAGGTACGGCCGCATTCGTGTCAGGGTAGCCCGACTCTACCTCGAAGGTATCGACGACTCTGATGATGATGTTGTCAGCCTTCGGGTGACCATGGGCGCTGATATGAAGGATCTCAATCGGGAGAGGCCAGGCGGTAAAGAAACGGAAGTTTTGGCTCGTGTGCTTCAATTTGTCACTACGGAATCCACTTTCGGGTTCGAGTATATGAGCAGAAACAAGGCAATCTTGATGGATGGCGAGTTCTCTGGAAGCCATGAATCATCTTTGCTTCTTAGTCCGTTCCGGCCATGGAGTTTCACTGTTGAGTCACAGACGGATCTCCAGTTCGTCACGGGCATTAGATTAGAGCTCGTTTGCGAGGTTACATATTTGTAATATGATAGGTTTCTTCCGGTTGAATTTCATTTTACTTGAATTTGTGGCGAGTTCTGTGATGCCTGATCGTCATGCTAGACTTTACTAAGAGCCATCAGAATGTTCCTCTATGTATCATGCTCAATGCTCTCTCAAAGGCAAGGTGCTTCCACAATAAAAAGAACACTGTTTAAGAACTAGATACTTGAGTGCTATTTGTTGGCCCAGATACAGTGTAAGCATTTTCCGTTCTCTTCGGCCGTGTTGGTGCATCCACTGTTGCTGCATTCAGCGTCCATGGCTTCTGGGCCATCAGGAAATGATCTACCTGTCATTGCAAGCCTCACAACTTCGTTGTCACTCTCCGGGTGGGGGTACGGCCAGGTCCACAGGTCTTGGCTGTTCATAGACATTGTTGACGGGTTGACTGCAAATGCTTAAGTGTGTTAGTAAGTAACGGATATATCCTCGATACAGAGGACAAGCTTTGCGCCTGGGATAAACATACTATGAAAAAGTCCTTGAAAGGGATGATGTGTCATAAATTGTCTATTGAAATGGATGTTTGTGGATCGAACACCAAATATTCAATAAAACATGGGACAAGACAAAGCCGGTCCAGGTGGGTGAAAGGCTATTTATCTTTGTAATGCAGAGTCCATCTCAATAAGAATTGAAGAGCGGTTACTCAAGGCATCCCAGTCACCAGATGTGTTGAGTTGCCAGATTTGATCAATCAGCTTCCACGGGCTTCTGCACATGGCGTGTAAAATGCCGTTCGATGGACGAAGGGATGGAAAAGGGCCGACCGGAGCCGTGTGCGTGTATATTGTGAGTGGGTAATTGCAAAGTCTTACACGCTCCATGCGAGGCAAGCTACCATAATGCCGCAGAAGCAGATGTTACACCGGCTCTCAGTCAGTTGATTGGTAGTGGTACACACCCTCAAGTATATTTGGCATGCAGTATTATGCGACTACGAGTTTAGATAAGAAGCAGCTCGTATTTTAAATCTACAAAATAACCACTACTCTGGAGAAGGGTATTGTTATAAGCAATGTTCAGTTGGCAAGGTAGTAACGAAAATGCCATATAGGAAAACATGAAGCAAATTGTGACCTTGAGATGAGCTTAACTAGAAGATAAAGGTGAATTGCGATTTACATGACTGATCAGCTAGATCAGGCTCGCACGGTCACCCAGGCTCTGCGCTCATCCTTGGTCAGGCCTAAGCTAATGCCTCCAATTTTCAGCCAGCTGCATACTAACCGAACTGCTCTCGCCAATCAGGAACGGTCTCCAGCTGTACATCTGAGCACCCTTTGCCATCGAACACTCTGCGAGGTGGTCAGACGACTTTCAGCTGTCAACACCCTTTTCCTGTTGTGACACAGAGCCGCAGATCCCAGAGAGCGTAGCCTGCTAGCCTACACGACATGTCAACAATACCTGCATTTCTACCTCTAGAAGTTCCTTCTGGTGCACAGTGTATATCGAGGGGGTTTGTTAGATAAGGCCGTTTCTGATTATTATAGAGACACCTTGCCCCTAAGAGAGCATCGAGCAATACACATAGCTGAAGGTATTGAACGAACCGCCTTGTAGTCATAATTGCTCAAATTCTTAAATACATTGCTACTGAATATGCAATAGAGAATGACAGACAAAGAAAATAGCACTTAGAGGACCAAAGATGAGCATCGGTAAGATAGAGACCAGGAAGTGACCTGTAACATTAGTTGGAATTGCAAGATCAGCTGATTAAAGGAAGGCTTCTCACCAAAGAATAATGGTCTTCTTGTAATAGTGAACCAAAACTCGTCAGATACTAGCAGCTCATGTGCGCCTTCCCAGGACCATGGTCCTACAAGTCTGAACTTTGTGTTGAAATGTGCCCCAAAAGCCCACACTATCAAGAGTCGGTACCCTTTTGTAATGGTAGACCTTGATACCATTCCCAGGATATCTGTCACCCCCGGTGCCGAGTTCATATCAAGGGCTAGTTGGTATGCATAGCTTTCATGATCCACGCCATACGTTACTCTGTCACCGGCTCGGCTGTGTAACTTGTAGTGTGCCTCATCTTCCGATCGTAGGTTTGCGAGCTTGTGCGGTGCGACAAGATTTAGGACCCACAGCTGGGCCTGCATCTCTGCTAGAGGGGGAATTGCACCCAACGACGGCCTGATGAAGCCGATGAAGCCTACCGTGGGTACTTCTCGCTTCCATATACCCCGGACGTAGGAAGAAGGATGTTCTGTGGGGGGTCGTGCGATGTCGCGAAGAAATGGAAAAGTCTGCCGATAGCCTGTGCACAAAACGATCATGTCAGGCTGGATGGTTTGACTCTTGAGCCGCTCGTACTCTGGGCGCCCATTGTCTATGAATTCAACAACACCTTTGTCGTCGATCTTCTTGGGCAAAGGAGCAAGATCTACCTGCCTCCCGCGAGTGTCAGGGATTGGCGTCTGGGCAAAAGCAGACCTCAAGGTGTAGAGCCAAAGCCCCGGACCTGGTTGTTTTTGACGGTAGGGCAGGCTCAAGTAGGGGCAAACCTTCATTGACTTATTAAAGAAGACTGTGGTCGCGTTAGTAATTAAAGGCGTTACAAGATGATTTACGGGCAATGTACTCTTCGATGGATGATGGCGAGCCTGGCTGATTTCTCCGACCCACTGGTCCATACCTGATGTCGTACCAGAGCATACCCACAGCAACGCCTTAATGTAATAGTTGTAGTAGTCCCATAGGATCATACTGTTTCTTAGAGTTGGGTGGACGTAGGTGGTATCGAAAAGATTTGCGCGACTCACGTCGATTGGAATACCCGGTTCTGCCGGATCAGGCTTCCTGCCCAAAATTGGAAGCAACACAGGGCCAGGGTTTCTCTAGAATAATTGTAAGTGTTGACATCTAAACTGAGTCATTATAGGCACAAAACGAACCTTGGGTGCAAAGTGAAATCCATCTTTATGGCACATGAGTACCTGCTTGGTGGGAGAATTAATGGCGAGATAAGAAATATCCGCTCCAGTTTCGCCAGACCCAACTATCATGATGGTCTTGTTAGTCCCGAATTGACTTTTTGTCTTGAATTCAGACGAATGGATGACCTGAGGGACGTGGTTGAGCCCAGGGATATCTGGCAAGTTTGGCTCTTTATGTAAACCTGAACACACCGCAATGGCATCACACTCCCACTTTAATGATTCTCCCTCTTTCTTGGTATACTCAACAACGTAGCCACTAGTATGTTGGCCTCGTATGGCGTGAACATGAGTCCCAAGCTCAATATGTCCCCAGAGATCAAAGTTTGAGCAGTAATCACGGAGGTAATCGACATAATCATTGGTGCTGAGAAAGTCTTGACCACCACGATAGCGGAAGTCAGAAAAGGTCGTCAGTTGCTTCGAGGATACTAGCTTTTTTAACAGTTAGTTGTGCCTGTTCGATGCCAGGGACTTGGTCATGTTTTTGGACTGACTTCGGCATCCTCGTAAGACCGATGGGCGAACGCGCCCCCGATGCTGTCTTCAAATTCAAACAATCGAGCTTCGACTGGACCACAATCCAGACTCAGTTGAGCTTCAACCAAGTACTTCAATGTCACGAGGCCCGACGGACCTCCACCGATCACGGCGACTCTCATGGTCGAGTGCAAGCTGCTGGTCGTTTCGTCGAAAAAGGGACTTCGGACAACATAGATGTCAGTGATTGATATTGGACGAACAGATATGTCAGAGGACATTGCACCTTAAATGTTTAGAGAGAAGGGGGGCTGTAGGTCATGAGGGTTGGCGACTCAGTGCAGAACAGCATAATGACATGGCCATTCATATTGTTCCGACATGTAAGGTGTCGTCCATGTGGCATCCTCACAGCCACAGTAACCCGATTCAGTGGCCAATAAGTCCATGTGGCTTCCTGATGTGCCAAGTGATTGTTTGCTTTGGAAGCTGGACCAACGACTTCAGTCGTTTCGACCCTACTCCACTGGTGTACAGCAGGTTTTCTGAGGATCAAGTCGGGGTAACCGTCTCGCCCACACCACTAGCTTGTCATGGGTATTGTAAAATTAAAGTGGCTGTTCCTGGACTAAATATCAATAGAGTTTTAGGAAATGACATTGCAATGAGCAGCTAGAAACCTTCCTTTATATAGAGCCGACTAGAGAAAGCGGTCACAAGGGCTCAACCTAGAAAGGAAAACAGCGCTCAGTGAGCAGGAAGTAGAGGTCATACCAGAGCTTATTGCAAAACTTAAATTCACGGGACTTATCCTCCCTCTGTGCTGCATCTTCTCGTCCACGTATTCAGCTAGATATAGCAGTTTGACTAACCGAGCTCTCACCGAGCCCTTTATTTAATAATATGGACCTTCGCTTGTAATTGAGAAAATCGCTTCTTTTCCTGTCAGCCTTCTCTAAATAATTATGAGGTGGCTTCTTTGCGCAAATATAACCTGATTTCTTACGTGGTAAGAGGCTTGGTTCTTGCGTAATTGCAAGTTGCCTTCTCGCTTATTGATGAGCCAACTTTGAATGCCTCAGGGGGGCGGGTCGGCACAGACTAGACCAGCGTGGTTATGTTCTCGAATAGTAAGCAACAGGCCAGTCTCATGCAGCCAAGGGGTTAGAGGCACAAACAATAGCCAGGCGCTGATGCAGGTTGGAGCAAACCACATGTATACCGCGGTGGCTAAAATTCGGCCTCCGAAGCAGACCTTCTCTTAACCAACCTCGTGTCCCTGGTGGCTTTCGAGTAATCTTGGCGCCGAGATGTGACCGACACAACATGTTTGCTTTGTTGGCACACTGAGGAGCTGCCTCAGGTTGCCCTGGGTGTCAAGTGCCTGCGTATTCTTCTCGGTAACCTCGTCTCATTCATGTCCGGTTTGGGGAGGCGCTAATCAAGGCAAGTCGAAGCAAGCGAGCCTCACTCTGCATGAAGGCAGAACTGATGAGAAACTTCCGACGAACCTAGCTCGGTGAATCAATAGACTTGCTGGGAAGAACACAGCGGCGGGCAGCATGTGGGATAAGTTGGTCTCTACTACGTAGGTGGAACGAGCAAACACGTTGGGAGGAGATGGGCGGATAGCACCCCATTCCTGAGGGGCCAATAGAAGCAGCCACCACCAAGTAGCAAACATACATCTCTACCAGAGTGGCTGAGCTGAACGAGGCCCAAGAGTAGTGTTGGTAGCTACCAAGTAGCCAACTGGCGAATCGGAAGGCGTCTCAGCGCCTATTCGTGGTTCCTCCCCGTATGCAGCACTGCTGCACTAATACATGTCCATCAAAACGGCACCCTTACGTTTCGGAACAATA
>JAJODA010001209.1:0-18377 GCA_021730345.1 Fusarium cicatricum | reverse complement strand
CCCAAAAAAAAAGAAGAAATATGAGATGCGAAAGTCCAAGTACGTCTTTCATAGGTAGATAGGCGTTGAATGCTTTGAAGCATATCCAAGTTTGATAGATGTTGAAAGATCGCCGCTCAAAGCCGTTACGATTTACAGGGTAAGTGTGGCTGGAGAATCTGCATGTACCCTGTAGCCACTCATGCAGGGTCCCCGCCACATCTAAGATCCACTCGACAGAACTATTGTCAACTTCAGATATTCACAAGCCGGTGGAATTACAGGATACCCGGAAAGCAAGGTGCGAGTGCACGAGGCATGCTAGCTCAGGAGCTCTTCTATTCATGCGCACTGCGCCTAGAGGAGAAATACCGGAAGTGAAAACCGTCGCCAAAGCTGCTCGCGATCGCAGAAAGGCACTGTTTGTAGCAGGCCTTTTCAAGATTCTGCCTGCGGAGTGAAAGGTTGCCCTTCACCAGGGAGATAGAGCACCAGGGCTGACTCGCGTGCTGCGTTTGCTACTAAAACCTAACTCTACTACCTAGGGTATTGAGCAGCCATTGCAAGAATCAAGCAAACAGATCTTTGATCATTGGTTTTATTCTTTGGCGGTTCACCGACGATTTCGACTACCAGTTGTCGCCAGTGTTCAAGCCTGTCAACCACATTGGCTCTGACTCTGAATTGAGAATTCGGACAAAGACCCCGCAGTATTCATTTTTATTGTATTAGCTGCCTGGTTCTCGTCATCTTCCTCACCTAAACATACTCAAGTATCAATTCCCACCTCGCCCCTTCGAAGGCACTCAGCCCTCAGAAGGCGCAGTCAAGTGAGTGCAGGCCAACCTACCTATCATTCCAAGGCAAAAAAGAAGTTACTGACCAGATTCTCAAGAGAGTGTAAAAATAGGCTGTTACTGAAAGCTCCGGGAGCAGCAAGCGAGTGAAGTGCGCTCCTGCCTTTCCTCTCAAGACTGCACCTTCTTCCATCCGAAGTCTCAGCCGGCTTGACCAAAGGTCGTTCTCTGGAACCATTGCCGCTGAATCCTCCTCTTCCTCCTCTCATCTTCAACACTTGCACCTTGCTTTCCCCGAACAACCTGTTTTGTCATCCAAACACCTCGCCCTCCACCACTCCATTGAGACTGTGGCTACACATTCACTTTGCCCTTGGAGCGCTTCACAGTCGTCAAAGGCAGTATTGTAAGCCGTAAGTCCAAATGCCCTGATCGAATCCCATGAATTTCTCCGCCTAACTCAGACATTAGCTTGATCGCTCTTTGAGCGAGCCACCGCCTGTTTGCGAGAAATATGACCACCGCCGACGCAACCGGGGGAGCCTCGCCTGCACCCGAGCATAGGGAGGCATCTCAGCCCACCAAACCCGAGGTTCGCGGGCCTGCTGAGATATCTCCAAACCCTTTGGTGGATGACCTAAAGAAAGATAATCTTCGGCGCGGTGTTTTGATTCCACTCAAAACAACTCAAGAGGTCCGGCAAGATCACACAATCACTCATGCCTTTATTACACGAGCACCTACCAAGCAAGCCAACGAGGTCATCACGTTCGTCAGCCCTTATCTTTCGTCCGCTTCAGTATGAAGCGGCTTCTGACTCTGGCATTTACTGACACTCTGCCAGGGCTTTGCGTAACATGCGACCTGATGATAACAGCGCTAACCCCCTACCTCATCTTCGCAGATGCGCCAAACCCGCCGATCTACCTGCCCATCTCAAGACACAATTCATGAACGATACGTCTGTCGGCCGTCAGATCCACACTGCAAAGTCTACTTGGATCTACATCATCGTTGGAGAAGTCAAAGACTTCACTCGCGAGGAGCTTTCTGGGGTCTTGTCTGACATTGAAGGTGTCGAGAAAGAGCTTTTTATCGAAAAGATTCCAATCCCGCTTCTTGCACCAACGTCTCAAGTCCAGGCAGCAATGTGGTCTTCTCAATTTTGGCCCACGGTCTATCGAAAGAACAACCCTCTTGGCCCACACCCTAGCATGGTGGCCCGCGCAACCGAAGAGATTAAGGAGGACGCCTCGGTCTGGATGGCATTGGCTCACCGTGTCGCTCTACAGGCCAAGGAAGCTGGCATCGGTGAAGCGATTGGGGCCGTGGTTGTTCAGAGAGATGGAGGTAAGACTGAACTTGTCGGGCTTGCAGGAGACGCTCGCTGGCACCAGGAGTGCGGCGTACTGGGAGACGCCAGCAATCCCATGACGCACTGCGTCGTTCGCGCCATCAGCATGGTGGCCCAGAAGCTGGTCCGACATGAAAGACGGGTCGCCGGTCTGCCGTACAATGCTCCCGATCTGGAGTACGACGCCTTCCAGGACGGTCCCCTCCTCGAGATGGAGAAGCAATGTTATGAGCAGGAGCACCCGAATAAGGACGGCTATCTTTGCCACGGACTGGAGCTCTATGTCACGCACGAGCCTTGTGTGTCATGCTCAATGGGCATACTCCATTCTCGAATGGGCAAGGCCGTATTCGCTACACACATGGCTCGCAGCGGAGGACTGAGCTCGGATGATCGTCCGGATGGAGGTGGACGAGGGCTGGGACTCTTCTGGAGACGAGAGCTCAACTGGAGCTTGATGGCTTGGGAATGGGAACGCGACGGCGTACCGGACCTGCCCTCTCTTGAGCCCACCACTCATGTTTAGGATTACCACCTCCGAGGTCGATGTGAGACTCACTGGCTCCGTGGCTTCAGACGAGAAGCCGAACCAGTCTTGGTCCGAAAGGCAGAGCTCTCAAGGAGCATTGATAGAGTATTACGTGCTACACGATGTTGGCAATGGGTCATGGCGACAAAGCTTGATGACATGGTTTACCCCCTTATGCCTGGTAGGGAGTGTTGTTTGGACCTGCTTTCAGCTGGTACGTTGGCTGGAAAACAAACAAAGGATTTAGATAATCCTTTATATCCTGGGCGAGAGGTCGGGTCATGGACGTTGGGGGTGTTTTGTAACAATAACTTGGGCATGGCTACGGAGGGCTTGGAGGATAGTGGCCGAGGCGCCCGGGAAAGCTTTCCGGCTGCACATCAGATATGTAATGCATCAATCGACGTTTTCTTTATTGTCCAACATTTCTTTTAGATTCCAAACTTCAAAAGATGGGATCACCAAAGAGGCAGTGCGGGTTGAAGCGGACACGGGCAGTTGCGGAACCCTTGCTCGCCCAGGCAGAGGCTGCCCCTCTTTGATCTCCATCAAAGGGCGTTGCTCGTTCCCTCTGCACCTTGCACCCTGATCTTGCAACCCTCTCCTCTGCTTGCAGTAACGCGCGGCTAGACTGATAAACAGAGGAACCCGCAGCGGCGTGGGCCTTGTAGCAAGAAGACAAGCAGAGGCGGATCTTTGTTCGCGTCCTCTCCCTGTCTTTTTCCCCTGGGACAACCGCCATGCGTCTTCTTTGACTCGTTACCTGCCGCCTTCAGCCTCGTGCGACCCTTTGCTGCGGCATCTCCGCTGCTACGACCTTGAACAGCTTCGCAACCAGCAGTAAAGAAGCCCCGCGCCCTCGCGCCTGGCCTATAAAGCCTTCGTTGGTGCCGCCCTGGCCGCATGAGCATGCAACGAGAAGAGGAGCCACTGATTTGTCGATTTTCAACTTCCTCCTCAGCAATCACACTACCACCTCGGCCGATCCACCCTATAGCACCAGCAGCGACGCAGGTCTTGGAGACGAAGCATACGCCGAGATGAATAAGAAAAGAAGCGCCCCCGCGGCTGGGGCCGGAGGAGCTACGGGCTCATCGTCCAAGAAGCGGAAGATGGACAATGTGCAAAAGTACTACGCCGTCAAGGCTGGGTTTCACCCTGGCGTCTATATGACATGGGCCGAGTGTCAACAAGAGACGGCGGGGTTCAAGGGTGCGGTCTGTGAGTATGCCTGGGTAGAAGGAGCTTTGTACTGGGATACAGACAACTAATGAGTTCACGTGCCTAGTCAAGTCATTCGTTTCGATCCAAGACGCCCAAGATTTCGTTGCTGGAAAGAAGATAGCCTCAACGACGAAAGGACCAGACAAATTCTACGCGGTGGCAGTGGGGAGTCCGACGGGCATCTACACAGACTGGACAGAGGCCTCGGAAGCTATCAAGGGCATCAAAGGCCCAAAGTACAAGCGGTTCGCGACACGAGTAGAGGCTGTGGATTATATTAGGCAGTTTGGTAACCGGGATGCCATTGAGGCTCTAGGGGAAGAGGGACAACTACAGTCCATGCCCGAGCCCGAAACTGAGGAGCGGCCGGCCAAGAAAGCCAAAGAGGCCTCGGCGGAGGAGACAACCGCGAGACCTGGCGAGGATATTCTCAAGATCTATACCGACGGCAGCAGCCTCGCCAACGGCCAGGCCGGCTCCCGTGCCGGACTAGGTGTCTTCTTTGGCATCAACGACCCGCGCAACCTCTCGGAGCGGCTCCCCGGCGAGCTGCAAACGAACCAGCGGGCCGAGCTGATGGCGATGCAGCGGGCGCTCGAGATTGCGCCGCTGGAGCAGGCGGTGCAGATCTACAGCGACAGCCAGTACTCGATCAAGTGCGTAACACAGTGGGCGCTGAGCTGGGAGCGCCGGGGCTGGAAGACGGCGACCGGCGAGAACGTCAAAAACCAGGACATCATCCGCGACGTGCTGGCCCTGATGGCAGACCGCACAAAGGCCGGCGGCGCGACCTACTTCCAATGGGTCAAGGGGCACGCGGCGGACCGGGGCAACATCGCGGCGGATCGGCTGGCGGTCAACGGGGCCAAGATGTAATCTGGTACCCGTGTGCGAGGAGAGGAGGATTCTATGTAAATGACCACGCAAGGGAGGCAAGGATTGGCTATACTGAGCAGGTCGATGCCATGCCTCTGCGCTTTCGGATCTGATCGAGGCTGTCTGGACTTGGGAGAAGGTTGTTACTCCGTTGCCGGCTTGTTCTTGGAGGTGGGGGTTCTTCTCATCTCGATTTTGTTTCATTTTGCTGTTGTTATATGATACCTAAGTACCTACTACGCTGGTGCGTTGGCACTAGATAAACAGGATTGGAGGCAGTTTCTGTGACGCGGTCTTGTCATGTGATTGTTACTCTCATTCATTGTCATAGTTGCTCTCATTTATTCGACATTCTCATATGCATGTCATGGGCTTGTGGTATGTATCTTGGGCATCGGTAAGAGGAGCCGGAGGCTGGTGGCCCTGGATCCATGGGCGTGGGATGCTGTGCTTTGACAGCGAGGGGCTGGTGTTTGAACTTGGCAACGAAGCCATTCTGGACCGTAGCTGCATTTCAGCGACATTCAGATGAGAAACTGCCAGTCTTGGAGTGGCCAAGTTAGCCTCTATTCTGGGGAATCGGACGACGAGGCTTGCTGTGACATCTAGTTATACCCACAACTCATCGATAAACTGGATCTTAACAAGTCGCCTGGGGCTCGGGGAGCAACGTAGCTCTGCAAGTGCGTCGACGGAGGCACGGAGGGTAAAATAAACTCTGAGCTACGTCTATCCCTTGCATGATGGTCTCCAGCTTTTGCTCCTCTGGGTGTCTGAGAGGAAAATATCGCAATCTCGTCCTTGGCATGTCAAAGGCGGCGGCAGGGCCGTGGTTCAGCGGCTCGGCGGCGCCCCTCCATCCATGAAACGGAAGACCCGACCGAGCTAGAGGCGGCCCGTGTGTCTAGGTCGGACCGTTGGCCAGATCGGAGGCGAAACGATACAGTAACGACCGAAGTCGGGTTGGCGACCCCGAGACGGCACCTTTGAGTCTAATAGGCTGAGGGTGATGTCAGAGTGACAATTCACTCGAGTTACCTTTTCTTAGTCGGCTCGGTGCTGCAGGAAAAAGGCAAGGTTAGCATTTATGTGAGCGTTTTCTTGTCCATGTTTCGCCGGGGGTAGACCGTGATGGAGGTACGCTATCGACGTCGACCCTGTTGATCACGATGCTGCGTACTGTAAAGGACTGGTGAATGCAGCGGGAGATAAGCCGACGTCGCATCCTCGTGTCCTAATTCAGCCGGAGGATGCAACAGAGCGTCGTTGTTGGTGGCAGCACCACACGCGAGGTGCCAGCTAGCCAGCTAACATTAGTGTGCTCGATATGTAAGTGCGCCTTACAGGCAGGGAGCCTGCCACAATCTTGCAGCATACTCCGTACTAAGTCACGGAAACCTGCCGGGCAATAATCGACATTGTGGTTCATGACTGTGTGCCAGTGATATTCGATCTGCGATCGTGGGTTGTTGGTTGGTGGTTAGATATCGACTCACAAGTCAGACACTGGCTTGATATCCAATAACTAACTGCATTAAAAAGCCGCAAGACAACGACCCCTAGTATCCGAGTTCAAGGCATTTGCCGCGTGTCTCTAGCAAGACAAGCTCGATGGCTTCGTAGTGTCAAGAACCTTGATATCACGGCATTGACGTACGCCACGAGACAACGGCTGTGCGTGATAACCCTATCGGCCAATGCCTGTCGAGACTTCAGCGTCTATCAGACACTGGCGGAGTCTCGAGGAGAGGCAAGGGCGCAGACGCCCGCACGTTGCGGCATGGCAGGATGGAAAAAGGGCCCAGGAGGAACTGGAGGCGGTCTCGGGGATATCTAATTGGCTTCTCATACGCCTTGCACGACCTGAGATGACACACCCCTCTGGTTATTCCCGCTGCATCTGTGCAATGAGGCATGGGTTGTACTGTATCGACGGGGAAGCAATGAGGGCATACGCAAGGGGGGATCGAAAGGGGACCAAACGTGGGTTGATGGCGGCCCATGTGGCGGCTGTGGCATTTGCTGTTAATGCAGAAACTGAGGGAAACCAAGACAATGTTCGAGAAAAGAAACTTTGACCATTGCCATGTTGAGATAAGAAACCGCTTGGCGTCACTGTCTGTGCCCTGCTGTTATCGCACAATGCGACCCGGCATCTTCCTCCTCTCAAGTTCCATTTTCGCACTGGAACCCTCCACTTGGAACCCGAATATCAAAGATTGACCAGACGTTCGAAAAAGGAAATTGTGTCCTCATCTCACAACTTCCATTCCCTGTATCATCCAAGCTTGGTAATGGGCTCTCATTGTCGTCATTGCATATCCGCGGATGACACGGAAGGACAAGATGACCAGGGCCGTTGCGGTTTGTTGAGTTATGGAGTCCTCTTTGAGATTGCTACCTCTACGCAGAGCCTGGGGAAAGCTGGGCTGGAGCTGCTGTAGTAACATACACAGCCCCGAGCAGAGACTGGAGGCTTGCACAAGCGAGGAGGGGCTGGTGCTCCGACAAGAGAGCCTCTCGAAACCTGCAATTGAGGCTTGAATCACCGTGATTCGTCCATGTCGCTGGGGGTCTCCAGGGGAATGGGAAGGGGGAGCAAGAAGCGATCCATTGGATCTACAGGGTCTTTGGGTGTGGAGGATGTCTCCAGCCCACTTTGATCAAGGTCTCAAACTCCACTTGCACTGAGACTGCGTGCGTGTGTGTCAATGTGTGTGCGTGTGTGACAAGAGGGCAAACGACAACGGCGTGGCATGAGATGGAGGCACGCTGATGTTGCTGGCAGCACGAGACGCCCGGGGTTGTCCCATGATAATGCTCTCGTGTGAACGCCTCAGCTCTTGCTTGTCAAGGCGGATGATGATGGTGGTGATGATGAGCGAATGCACTAACAAGGCTGTTGTACCCAGATACCAACCACTCCATATTGTAGGTACCATGTTATTGCTAAGCCTTGAACCCCCACCAAGCACGGCTCTACGATAAAACTACGTAGCCGTTGGGGGTTGAGGCCAGGCTGGCTATCAAGCAACTAGGATCTATAAATCTGCACGGCATCTTGCTCCGTGAAATAGCTACTGTAAGAGTCACAGCTTGCGTAATGCGTGCGGCCTCTCTGGCTGTTGTGCTGAGCTGCTTGATACAGGGATAATAGCGTCCATCTGAATTCCCCGCTCCCACCAGCAGCCAATCTGCTTAGAGTAGCCGCCGAGGTATGATACCGGTAAGTTGGAGAGATGAAGACAGCCCAGTCAGTCGTCAATCAGGTGGACAACTACAAATGCGCCATGTAAGATTGGCCACTTGATTATCCCCCTAAAACTGATCATAGAGTACATTGCGATAATTACTCTGGTATCCATTGCGCGATTGAGTCCCGTCGTGTTTATCAATGTCGGTCTGGCTGACTTTGTCTTTCACCATATGCACACGGGTTCCTTAGGGCATTCGATGCAGCAAATCCTCAAGGTATCGACACACGCAATCCAGGCGCGGATTGGTACCTGGGCTGGGTTGCATCCATCCTGGCCTGTCCATCTGCGAGGGAGGGAGGACTCGAAAGGACGAGCAGACGCACGGCCCCGGTACGTGCGGGATATATCAAACACTGTATGGCTGTGTCCTTTAAAAGTGATGTCTCTGCGCAAAACTATCCTCAACCGCACTGTACAGCGCCGACAACGGACCCACCTCACTGACAAGACCCTCGTACCTGTGTATGTATGTACCTGTCCCCGCCACTTCCAAGTAATCCACTCTTTGCTCCAACGACGTGGGCAGTCAGCAGTTAAGCCTCCAGCACACACATCCTCACAAACTCTTCGCAAAGAGGGGACACTAGGGGAGACTCTTCTCGCTCCCACTTGGTCTGTTGTTCCTCCCGGCCCAGCTACGGCCATAGACGAGCCCAGAGCGGAATAGCCCAAGAGAGACACAGGCCGCCCAGAGAACCAGCCAGACAGAGATGCCTGCGACCTCCACTCTCTTTACCAACTAGCAGCCTCTAGCCCAGAACCATCGCATCAATCCCATCTCTTCGTCTTTCATTACTGAAAGGGCCTGTTCCCATTTCCTCTTCCCCCCGCTACGCAACATCCCCCTTCTTGTCGTATACGAAACATCGCCATCTCGAAATCGAATTCGTTACACACTCTGTACATCGCCTGCCCGTTTATCGTAGGGACGGACCTCGACCAGGGGGTGACGACAGCAGGCGACCCAGACCGTCTCTTTTTTCCACTGACCGACCTGCCGACCTGCCGACCGTGCCCGCTGTGTTCGCGTGCGCCGTGCCCCCAACATTCACGGATTTCTGTCGAAATCGATCAACGCCCATCTTACCCGACGCATCTTCCTCGCCGACCAGACTAGATCAGAGCTTCCATCAGCAGCCTCGCCTCTTCTTCTCGTATCTCGACATTTGTCTATATCCATGTCTTGACAGCCCTACCTAAACCTCCCCTGCGAAATCGACTGTAATTTGCGACACCAAGTTCAATTGCTCCTTTCAACACCACCACAACTATATTCATCTTCCACCTCGTTTCGCCCCGGATTTGGTTTCGCTGGTCATGACACCTGCTCCCAC
Source organism: Fusarium cicatricum (assembly GCA_021730345.1). Taxonomy (NCBI): domain Eukaryota; kingdom Fungi; phylum Ascomycota; class Sordariomycetes; order Hypocreales; family Nectriaceae; genus Fusarium; species Fusarium cicatricum. Next base: position 9,027 of record JAJODA010001209.1, on the reverse strand, counting down.
TGGCCCGGGCAGCCCTCTCATCGCAGGTGCTGCTATGTCGGGTGGTGAATTCAACGACTTTTCCGATGACGAGCTCGGCGCTTCAAACCTCTTCGACTTCTCCAACAGCCCAGATACTCTCCAGACCCTCGAATCGCTCGGCGGCACCGACCCAAAAGCGTTTCTCTCTCCCCAAGATCTCACGCGGGCGGCCTTTCCCGACTCTCCAAACGGATCATATCAGGATTCCTCCTCCGAGTCTGCCTCGTCCAAGCGCACTGGCAGTTCCACCTCTTCCAAGACGGCTGTCAACTCGGCCGATGCTCTTATTATGGACGACGGCGATGTAAAGATGGAATGGGGCAACCCAGGTTTTTCAACGTTTGGTGACGATGACGCCACCTTTGCGTTTGGTCGGGATCCTGCCGATTCTGGCCTGGATGGTATCTACAACTTCGCGGATCACGATGATACCTTCCTCGACAGGACTTTTGATTTCGAAAGCGCTTCCAGCAGCCCAGAGACCGCAAATGGCGGACGAAACTCAATCACTTCGCCCGAGATGCCCACGATCAAGACGAACAGCCCTAGCAAGGAGGCGACTCCCAAAAAGAAGAAGTCGTCGCATCACAAGGCCCCTTCTGTAAGCTTGCTTCTATTTAATTCGTGCCGAGCTTGTTCTTTTGCTAACAATTTGGAAGCAATACTCAGTATCTTCAGCCATGAATGGATTAAAAACAACAGGATCTCGCGAAGTATCACCCATGTCAAACATGGTAATGAGCCACGACGGATCACCAGCGGCCTTGTTCAATTCGCCTTCACCCAACCATGGAACCGATTTTTCCGGCGCCGTTAATGGAGGCTTGAGTGGACATTCCATGTGGGCAAACAGTTTGGCGGCACAGTCTGCACCCGATGTCTTGCCCACACCCCTTCATTTTAGCGGTCAGATGAGCCAAGCTGTGCCAATGCCGCAACAAATGGCGATGCCCACACCCTTCAACTTTACTGGGCGATGTGAGCTCAGAATCCTGCCCACGCCTCTCAAGTCCAGAGTCGAGACACAGATTCCAATCAAGATGACCCTCACGCCTCTACCACCTGGAGTTACCAAGCTTCACCTTCCAGCCCACACCATCTCAAAGCCCAAGCTACTCGCAAAGCCAACCCCTGAGAGATCGCCGGACATGCTCGAACTTCTAGTAACGCTGGTATGCACCAGCGCCATGGATGGACCTGGCATGAGGGAGAATGCACTCAAGCGAGCCGCCTCACATTCCCAAGGCTACTTGCCTCCCCTGGATGACGAAGAGAACTCACCCCAGAACGGAGGTGACGTGCGAATATGTCAGGGCTGCATCACCAGAGAGCGCAAGCGCGCCGCACGGAAAAAGATCAAGAAACCAGATGAAGAGAAGCTCTGGAGCCAGGATGAAGAGCGTCGTGTTATCGTCTTCAACACCTCGGAAGTCAAGGAGTGGCAGCCTCTAAGCGGTGTTATGGACCCTACAGGCCGCCCCGAGCCCGTTGTGCCCAACGGGGCCATGCAGATTGATGCGCCGATGCGTATCGCCTGCTATTGCCGACATCACGGTGAGAAGATGGGATTCAACGTCATCTTCACCATCAAAGATTTCCAGGACCGGGTCGTCGCCCAGGCCATGTCAAACCCCATCATGATTACCGACGACCACAAAACCCACCCAATGGCGCAGCTCGCGGCGCCTCAACCATCCGTCCCGGAAGCTCCTGTCCCAACGGTGCCTCAGCCTAACATTGATGCTATCAGTCTGCTTCCTCCGACCCCTAATGGCTCGTTCCGCATGTCGCCCTCCAGCAGCGATTTGTCAAGCATGCAACGCAACGGTCAGGTCTCCTACCAGGCCGCTTCATCAGGCAAGACAACACCGACTGGTGCCACTGGTCGGGCACTCTCACGGCCTGGCTCACCTAGCCAAGGTGGCCCTATGCCCAAGAAGAGGAAGTCGAGCGCGTCGAGGGTCCCGAATGGACTGACAATGACGCGCCTCGACACATCGCCCTCCCCTAGTTCTCAAACGAACAACCAGATGCCTAATGCGACATCCCCTTTTACGCCTAGTCTTAATGCCTTCTCGCAGGCCGACTCCTTGTTTGGACAGCAGAACGCCCTGGCATTTGCCACGGGCCCCCCAACGCCTAGCAGCAATGACCAGCCAGCCTTCTTCACCAACAACCGATCCGCGAGCATGGACAACCTGGCCATGGCACAGCTGTATTCGGCACCTGCATCAGGACACCCAAGTCGCGCTCCCAGTCCGAACGGGCTCAGGAACGGCGTTGCCAATCCCCAGAATCAGTTTTCCCAGGCATTGAGCAACAGTCTGTATACGTTGCCCATTGGCATGAACCAGACGAGAGCACCTCCAGTCATCCACAAGATCATCCCTAATGAGGGTCCCACGATTGGCGGAATTGAGGTCACCGTTCTCGGTGCTGCTTTCTTCCAAGGACTCGAGGTTTGGTTCGGCGACCAGAAGGCTACAACTACCACATTCTGGGGTGAGTCGTCGCTGGTCTGCCTGTTGCCGCCTTCGCCTGTCGCTGGTACTGTTGCTGTCACTTTCAAGCACCAGTCAGCGCAGGCCGCCCAGACCTTCCCTATGGGCAAGCAGCCCCCAATCTTCAAGTACATTGACGACAGCGAAGACAAGCTCATCCGAACTGCCTTATCAGTGCTCGGTCACAAAATGTCGGGTCAGATGGTCGACGTCAGTGATCTAGCTCGGAGGATACTAAACGATGGTAACTCGACCTGGTCAGGTGGCTCTTCGGCTGGCCCATCGTCGGGCGGCCAAATGTTCAGTCACGCTCCTTATGCGCACCTGGAATCTCAACTCTTAAAGTGCCTGGATCTCATTGACCTCGATGACAGCGCGCATAGGACTCGTCTGGATCTCAAGAGGTCGACTGGCCATACCATGCTTCATCTGTCCTGTTCGCTCGGCTACCACCGATTTGTCGCTGCTCTGCTCGCACGGGGAGCCAACCCCGACGCCAGAGACAAGGGTGGCTTTACGCCATTGCACATTGCTGCGATCCATAACCATGCCGAGATCGTCCGGAGGTTGATGCTGAACGGCTCCGATCCTACGATTCGAAGCTTGTCCGGCCTCACTGCCGCCGATGTCGCCCAGTCCCGTGGTGTGCTGCGTGCCATCCGCCGTTCTGAGCGCCATACTCGGTCTCGTAGCAGTGGCGGTTCGCTCCACAGCAGAGCCAGCAGCGCTACATCACTGCGGTCACTGTGGGAGCCCATGACCAAGGTCCAGACTCATGAAGAGCCTCTCTCGCAGGACTCGAGCGAGGAGAGCCCGGAGTATACGTCAGGAGACTTCGAGGATGAAGACCCTGACGACAATGCTTATCTGAGCATGAGGAGACCTAGTGGCTTCAGACAAGATCGTGAGCGGCCCAACCTTCGTCGCCAGAACACTGGGGAATTGGAAGAAGAGCTAGCACCTCCCGCCACGGCCATGGCTGCTGCATCTGCTGCCTTGAAGGACCACTTCCAACAGCAGCTCCATCAATTCCAGCAGTCGATCGCTTTGCAGTTCCAGAACTTGCCGCACTTCCCTCAAATGCCACAGATGCCTGCATTACCCGGCATGCCCATGCTGCCTGACTACCAGGCCCCGTTCATGCGCCGAGTTCAGCAGCTGATGCCTGGGATGGCGACACCTCGTGCTGACGCGGAGGGCGAGCAGCCTCAGCGATGGTGGGACACAACTGCCAAGACCAACGCTCCGGCGCCTCCTGCGTACGAAGATATCTTCCCTCAAGAAGAGCTCGACAGGAAGCAAGCCACTGCAGTTCAAGCTGCGGTCGACGCAGAAGCCGATGTCAAGTGTGCTGCTTTGTATGATCACGCATCGACATCCGGGTCGGTCGAGGTCAAGGCCGAAGAGGCCAAATTGGAGGAACCTGAAGTTCTCAAGATCGGCCGCAAGAACGCTATCACCAAGGAGCAGCAGGAGCAATTCCTCAGGGCGCGTGAAGTAAAGTTGAAGAGACTCAGCAGCGACCGCAATCTCTTCTTCATCTGGGTAAGTGATGCGACGCAGAGCTTAACATTTGAATCCAGACTAACCGACCTCCAGATTCCTCTTCTTCTCGTAATGATTTGCGCCATGTTGTACAGCTACTTCCCCTGGCTTTTCACCTTTACATTGGCCTTTGTTCGCTCATTCTACCAAAACGGACTCGACAAGACCCAGCAGTTGATCCAGCAGAACCTGCCTGAGCGAGTTGTCGAAGTTTAACAAAATTCATGATGGTGTTTGTCTTGATTCTTCATTTATAGACCTGGCGTACTCTTTTCGAAAGGACTGGATTTGGAGTCGGTTATCGCTTACTTGCCTGCAACGGCCGACACATGTTGTTTTTCTATATTGCGAGCTTGCCATTCGTTCGGACTGCAGAAACACGACACAGGTCCCTCAGCGCATGACCGCGTACTGTTTTACTCATTCATGTAACGACCGAGGAATTTTATTGGAGGGAATGGGAATTGGGCGGCTGGTCTCAACAAGCTGATTGAGGAGGTGACTTGGGGGGTACCTCAGAGACTGGGCTCAGCGAAGAGAGGCTTGGAGCTTTTTGAACTTGAATTGTCGACGGCTTTCAAACGGACTGTTGAGGCGAACTGCGGACGAGTAAGGCAAGGAGATTGGTAGGGAGTGTTTGGAGGGCTATGGGATACTCTTGTGCTTTCTGGTTATGGAATACAGAGGCGAGGAATGGATAGGGTTTCGGGAGGTGAGGAAATTGTATATATATAGATACAAAGCGGCAAGGCGAAATGAAAGAAAGATCTTGTACCTCAGCGTATCTTGTGCCGTGATCTGATGTGTCGCAGAGCATGAAGGTCAGGAGTCTGAGTTAAGCTGCTACGACATCTACTTCTTGATGTTTGAGCTGTAAGTTACGTGTTCTGGGTATCTCGATATACAACGGCCGGCCTTTGTAAGGAGACAACTCTCACGAAGAAAAGTCACAGAACAAATGATCGAGTAGCATCAGAAGAATTCGGTCAATATATACAAGCATACAGGGAAATCCACTACCTAAACGCCCCCCCTTCCAAGCTCAAGCAAGATCCATATCCTACTGAACACCAAATCAATATCCCTCCCATAAGCAAATCCCCCGGTCGTTAGCACACTCTGTGGACAGAGGGCAAAGAGACGGTTTTCCCTCAAAAACAAAATCTGTCATGTCGCATATCATCATGGATATCTCCCACGCGAATACATTTACAACATCCCGACGCTCAAAGAATACCAAAGCACACAAAGTCCTTCGTTGGTTGTCGTCGTCAAAGAATCAAAACAGGTCATGGCCGCGTAAAACAAGTCGTCCATTCGCGGACTGACAAGAGCTCAAGAGCCTCTTGTCGCCTCGCCATTACTCCTTTCGTCGTCGTAGGTATCCCGGGTACTGTAGGTGCGTGAAGCTCATCATCAACGGCAGAAGATGCCATAGAACCACTAGCGTCGAAGACGCACTGTTGGGAGAACGTTCTCAAAGTCTTCATCCCAGGTTGAAAACTTCTCCGGAATATTGGGTACCTTTGGGATGCCGCGATTGGCACTGGGCACGACGCACAGCGCTTCCGCGGCGCTCCTACGCGATCGCAGAACTCTCGAGTTGTGAGCCTCCTGCAGTGGCCGTTTGGCTTCATCAGTGCTGCGCCTAGCAGCAGTTTCCGCACGGCGGTCGGGCGCATCGATAGAGCCACGGGCGTTACCACCTGGAAGGCGTCCAAGGACGCGGCGGGCGAGGTTGTTATACTCTTTGCCAGATCCATGGGGCCCAGACACACTGCGTCGAGAGACAATGGCACGGCGAGATGCAACATTTCGCAGCTTGGGTAGGGCGATATCTCGAGAAGCAACTTTGCGCAACTTTTTCTTTGGGGTAGGAGGATCTCTAGCTACGTCGTCCTCATCATCCGAAGTCGAGTCCGCTGCTGCTCGCTTGGTGCCCCTGGAAGAAGCACTGGCAGGTGACCGGATGGGAGAAGGGGCACGAGAGGCTGACGGCGTTACAGATTGAGAAGACCCTCGAATGGGCCGAGGTGGCTGCAGGAAGTCTCGCGAAGTTCGTCCGGTAGGTACAGTAGGAGCAGGCGCGGCGCCTGTTGGAGTTGGAGGCTGAGCGAAGGCGGGAGATGGGGGCGAGAAGAAGCCCGAGGCGACAAGCTCGTCGTAAGTAGCGGCTCGCGGGTCGTTTCGAGGCGGGTCGTGCTTGTGGATGTGTCGAGATTTGAAGGGAGATGTAGGATGGTCCAAGGGCGTAGTGGCCTGAGGAGTGGGCGCTCGAGAAGTAGGAATTTGAGGCGTGGGTGCACGAGACAAGGCCTCGGCGAGGGTTAAAGGAGGCTGAGGAGCTGGAGGTTGAGTAGAGGGCTGAGTAGATGGTTGAGTCGAGCCAGGAGGCGGCTGACGAGTAGACTGGATGGCATGAGATGAGAAGAAACCCGAGGCCATGAGATGGTGATAGTTGGCCAGAATCTCTTCTCGACTGGGCATATCCTCCCTCTGAGTCTCCTCAGCGGGCTTTTCTTCAACAGTCTTGTCCTCTCTGATTCTATCCTCCCTCTCCCTCTGTCTTCCCCTCCGCTCCTCTTGGTCGCGCTTGCGGCTCCTCTCTCGCTTCCTTGAGCCCCTCTCATCCTCCCCATCTTTCTTGAAGCCCAGTCGGCCACGGACGCCGTCCCAGACTTGGCCCAGGAGCCTTCCTTTCTTGACCTGCTTATCCGCCCAGTCGTCGCTCACGGGTCGGGTGTTGGATCTGGTATTGTAGAGCACAGGGCGCTCCAGAGCAGCGCGTTCAGCGGGTCCGAGGAACTGCACTGGCGGTGCGGCCGAGGCACGATCGTTCATGGAGCCTTCCTGAAAGCGGCTTGCGCTGAGCGCGCGACGGGGCCTCGGGGGACGCATTATATGATGTTGCTGAGTCGTGGTGCCGGCGGTATAAGTCTTCTGTCGTCGAGACCTGCACCTCAGGAGGATAGATGCGTACGTAACCTTCTCAAGAGAGAAGGCAAGAAAAAGGCCGAAACGTTAAATCCACATGTGATGAGACGCGGTTGGATAACACAATCGTTGGTGTGGAGGAGAGCCAGTATCTACAATGGGTAGCAGTTGCTCTTTGTTGATATCAACGGTCACACGTGATTTCACCACGGCAACCAGCAACGGAGGGACCTAGAGGCAGGAGTGGGGCACAACGTACCTGCAGCGGGTAGTCAAAGCGCTGGCCTGGAATGGAAGGAGCCACAATGTTGCTTGATCCACGGGCCGCCGAAACTGGAAATGCAGCACCAACGCACTCTAGATGCAGAAGGATGGAGCTCTAATTTATTCGAGATGGAGAAGGGGGGGCTCAATCGTGCGCAGCTGCTTTTGTTCTACTTGTCTATGCATCTTGCATCACCTACGCCAGTGTAGATAGACTACAGCGCCTCATAGCGCATCAACGCAAAGGAACAATTGGAGCGTGGTGCTTTGTCTTGTCCATGGTTAGATCATCACATTCCATCGCCTTAAATAAGTGACTTGCCAACGGCCCAACATCTATAAATATCTCATCTACTAGACTGCGGCCCAAGACATCTAAGTACCAGTCATTTCTAATGTGTCGCCTCTCTCACTTTGCAAGACTCAAGACGTCGACATGTTTGAACCCATGTTGATAAACTACCATATCGAGATACTGAAACTGTACATAGACCCGGCAAAGCATCCATTTCCGCAGCACATTTCTCGGGTCTGCCCATGTTCCGTCGTTTGAAAGACGTTTCTAGCTGTTCCGGTATCCAATCACAGGAAAGCAGCCTCGTACAAAAGCAACTTGCCCAAACTTGATCAACGTATTTTGAGTGTCAAAGATCAAAACCGACATCCAAATGAAACAAAAACAGCCAAAGCGCAATCAAATGGTATGAAAAAGCGAGAAAAGGGAAAGTAAGTCGGCAGACGTAAAGGAATGAGAAATGTCGTGTGGGTGTATGGACTAGTCGTGATCATGGAAAAGATAAGTCGTCCCGTGACCGGAATAATAATGAATATCGTTATCCAGGACAATCGCTTCCAGGTAACCTGATCGCAAAAGGTTCCAAGATGGTGGTAATGCCCACAGATGCCCTATCCCTTCCCAAGCCCAGGAAAAGATCAACTTGCGCCTAAACTCCCAAACCAAACCGCTCATGCGTGCTCCATCATCCCAATGTCGGATGGTGATTAGAAATACATGGCACCAGAACGCCAAAGTCGTTTGATCCCGTTACTCCAGGCCACACCAAATTCACAAGTTACTGGTATTGGTTGAAGGTGACAACGCCGATCTTGCCATCGGCTCTCGAGTACATGCCCTGATCCGGTTCAGGAGTAAATCCACGGTGACCATGACCATAGTGGGGATCCATCTGTCTCTGGCCATTGTGAAGAGGTCTTGTGCTCTGGGCGAAGACGCTGTCGTGTTTGCGCTTACCACCAATGGAAAAGGCGGGAAGCTCGGGAATAGGGCCGGTCTGTGCCTCAATAGGTGGCAAGGGCGAAACTAGGGCAGAAATTTTGAGAGATGGCAGGGAAGCCTGGCTTTGAAGGGGTCGGGGCAGCTGAGCAGCAGCAGGTGTAGGGGGATACGAAGGCTGCGAGTCTCGTCGAGCATGGCCGTCAGCAGAATATACTGAAGGCGACGGGGGAACATAGGTGCTGTTGGACTGTCTTCGGTCATAAGGCTCGTGCTTAATCGAGGGAGCAGGCGACGGGCATGCCGGGGGCAGGCTACGACTGGGGAAACCGTAGGAGCAGTTCTCCATCTTAGGGTACGGCGACTGGATGGCAGGGGGATAGGGCCCAGTGGCCGAAATGGGTGTTAGTTGCATCGAGGGCTGAGGCGCATACTGTCGAGGAGTCGGGTACTGGGGCGCGGAAGGGTCGCCGAACGACAGGTGACGAGAGCTAGAGGAAGCGGACTCGTACGAAGGCGGAGGAGGAG
>JAJODA010001208.1:0-26663 GCA_021730345.1 Fusarium cicatricum | reverse complement strand
GTCGCAGGAGACGTCGATGACAACGCTCAGCTTGCGGCCATCCTTGGAGAGGAGCTCCTCGTTGACGAAAGGAGGAATGGGCTTGGAAAGGTAGATCTGGATGCTAGTTAGCGTTGTAACCGGTGGCAATTACGCAGCAGCTCTTACGGCATTGAGGAAGATGTCGTGCTGGGCAATCTCCTCATAAGGACCCTGTCGGTCCTTGGTCTCGTTGAGGTCCCATCGGGTGATGTTCTCCTCAGGAATGCCAGCCTTGACGTACAGGTCAACAGCGCCACTGCCACATCGGCCCAGGGCACCAAGAACCATAACGGTGGGCTTGCGGCCGAGGGCCTTCTCACCAGCAGCGACATCCTCACGGATCTGGCTCACGAGCTCATCCTCGTTCAGGTAGTACCCACGACCCTCAGTGAAGGTGCCGACAGAGGGGAGCTTCTTGCCGGGGTTGGCCAGCTGCCAGGCCCAGGTCTTGACACCCAGCGCAGCGCCAGTGAAACCGGCATGGTAGCCAAAGGCGCTCACTCGGCGGCCCTGCTCGTCCACCAGAAACTCAAGATCGTACAGCACAGAGCCGCCACGGGGGAATCGGCTCAGAACCTGGTCCCAACCGCCCTGGTTCTGCTGAAAGTTAGCAACCCAATAATATTCAAAATTACGCTTCTCCCACCTTGTAGCAATGCGCAAAGGCGATGCTGTGACGTGTTAGCACAAGTCGTGGGTTGGGCTTAGACTAGTCCAGCATACTGGTCGTTCTTGAGGGCAAAGTCCTCCTCGGGGATTTCCTTGAGACCCAGGATCAAGGTGCCAGGCGCAGCATTGTGCCAGTAGCCCTCCTCGACAAGGGAAGCACCAGCAGTCTCGTACTCGGAATCTTCGAAGATGCGCTTAAAGTTGGGGTCGGTGGAGGATCGCTCGACAGAAACGGGGTAGCCAGCGTCAACGAGTGTCTTGATGACGGCGGGGGAGAAAGATCGGTGCTCGAGGGGCTTCTCCTCGGCACGAAGGAGGATGGAAGGGTATTCAGACATGATTTCGACTGTTTTGCAAACTTTCGAAGCTGTTAGCGTCTGGTATTGCCTGTTGCGATAGAGTTGAAGAGGGCGAGTTTTGCAGATGAAGTTGGGTCGCACAGCTGGAAGGGCGCGAGAAACACTCAATTGACGCCGACAAAAAAATGCAATGGGGAGGGAAAGAAGAGACATACGATCAGAAGAGTTGGAGGTTTTGATTATGCGGATAATGCCTGGCAAGAGTGCGAACCCGGGTTGTTTCTGAGTCACAAAAAAAGTGTCAATGTCGAATGCTCCTTGATCGGCCTCAACGAATTCAAGCAACCCGACCCCGGCGAAAAATGGCCCCGCTCCCGCTCACTTGAACGGGACCCCGCGGTGGGGTATCGGGTTCCTTGGGCTCGCATCATCGCTTCCATCCCGTTGCTGTGGAGTGGTAATTTAGCCTCCATGATGAACACAATTAAGGGACAAAAGCTTACCTTAATTACAAGTAGAGTCTATCCTGCTATACTACCAAATACTTCGAAATTATTACACAACGCTGCTCCCCAGGCTGGTTTCCTTTCTCATAACAGAACGCCGGCCGGATAATAAAACTGACTGTGTCGACGGCTTCACCAGAGGCCGCTCTCATCTTGGCTGGATCAAATTTCCTCCCTTGCAACTGTGCTGGATACAGCAGCATGTACCGCGTTGTCTGGCCATATAGAAGCTCATCTATTGTCATAGAACATCGAGCAATTATCCGCAGTCTTTGGCGGAAAGCTGCTTTGATGTCGGATGCTGTTGGAGCCAGAGACCGCAGACTCTTCAGAAGTATTTTGGCCACATTTTCTACGTTATCCTCTCGCTCTTGTTGGGAGCCGGCCATGATCAAAAGATTGAGAGTCAATGCTTTCCATTGTTGGTAAGTCCGTTTGTTTATTTGATCATGGTTTTTGATATTGCCCTCAACTGCAGAGCCTTGATATAGGTCTGTGAGAATAGAGGTGATAAATGACAATGGGGACAGCACTTACTCAATTTTGACAGAGGTGCAGCATAGGGACCGGCCCAAGTAGCCAACTCTCCGTTGTGAGTTTTATTAAATACAGCAGCGTAGAGTGTTGCCCATATTGCAGCTTCTATCAACCATAAACCGTGCTCTTGATCGGCAGCAAAGATTTCGTAAGCGGGCGTGATCCACTCTCGTTGTGACGGGACCTCTCTGGCCCATAGTATCCTCGCTCGCGCGGACGTTTCTTTGAGATACTGGCGCACAAAGTCGCTGACCTCAGAACCCAACTGTGTCCATAAAGACATAAGCTGTTTTTGAGACCTCAAAGTCTTCAAATCAGGCCGGATATCTATGACTTCGCACGCCGTCTCCGTCTTTGGTTTTGGTATTGTTTGCTGATCGTTCTCCCCTTTCTGGATCTCACCCTTTTTCTGGAGCTCCTCCTTCAAACCAGTTATGGCTCGGTTCATCTCCTCTAGCTGTAGCCGGATTCCACTCAGGCTGTTTGGTGTCGCAATGAAGGTGTCCTGGGCGCCATCCTGGCTAGATTCGTCGGGTACCGACTTCGTGACGGGGGGTTGTTCTGCGGGTTGTCCAGTATCATCTCCCTTGGTTATATCCATCCGATCGAAGACGAGTTCGGCACCGTTTTGAGACGCAGTGGCCTAACAGCGAGTGACTGTTCTAACGCTTTCAGGATTATATAGTGTCTTGGGCAGGGAAAGAATCGTGAACATCGTTTTCATCGAGCAGGCAGTTGTAGACGGCCTTTTATTATTCTCAGCCTGTAAGCCAGGCTCTGGCTGGTTTTGACAGCTGACCTCGGCTGTAACGCCCATGCAGGCCTCTCGCAGTTTGTTAGGAGCTTCCAGCAGGATCAGGCTGCGGGCTATCGATCCTGATTGCTCCATCTCTGCTTCATACTCGGCAATGGTTGCACATTCATGCAGCCCCCTCAGTTGGGCTGTCGTGGCAGTGATTATATCCAGTTATTCAAGAGGCGCTGCAGTCGTTATCATGTTAGCAATGCCCAAGGCGTGGCTGGGAGGTGAGAAGGGTTGAAGGTTGGGTATTGAGGTTTATGGATGTCTATATTTAAGGCAGCTAACGCATGATATGTTGCGCATAGCATCCCAATTGCTGCTAATTGAGCTTTCAATAATTTCTTATTATAACTACATGATAACTACTTTACCTCCCAGTCTCATTTATCAGTTGCCAAGCCTTGTCCGTCGAGGTAGCGGTTACCCGGCCAATTGCATCCAGTCGCATTCAACACGCGGCGCTAGTAATGATGCGCTCATGGATCGAAACTCAGATCGCGTTCCTGAGACGAGTCAAAACAAGCTTCAGATCTTGCCTAGCTTCTTCAGCTGAGGCCCTGGACATGGCTGAGCTAACGAGGTCGATCGCGGTAAGCTCCCTGATGATCTGAATGATCGAGCGCCCGGAACTATCGAAGCTTTCTATGACGCGGTGATGCCGGGCTGGCTGCCATGACGACACAAGGAGCGCCAAACGCGATCGCAAATCTTCTTAAACCGCGAGTGATGTGTCTCGGTTTCAAGACAATTTCTGATCAATTGCCTTGCGCATCTCACAAAGAAATCATTTCACTTCCCAACCGAGCCACCAGCCAGCACCAATCGCAACAATGAAGGGCAACGACGAAGTCATCCAAGAGTTCAACGAACTCGTCAACATGACGGCTTCAGATCTCGAGAAGTGGCTCAAGTCCGATGTTTCCAACAGCGCTGGCTGGCCTAAGGAGGACGAGAACGGCGAGACTGTTGGCCACGACAGCGGGCGCAAGATTGTGGAGATCCTGAAGAACAATCCCAAGAAGGACCCTTCCAAGTATACGGACGAGCAGGTTCAGCATATGCGCAAGGTGGTTTCATACTGGTAAGCGCACTGCATCTCTTGGTAACGTCGGGCCGTAAATGTTAACGACACTCAGCAAGCGTCATCTAGCTCAGGAGAGCAAGACGAACAGCGAAAAGTCGCCTGATGAGGTCAAGAAGACAAAGTCCTACGCGTCGCTCAAGAACTGGGGCCACGATTTCCTCAAGGCCTGTGGGGAGCAGGAGGAAGATGATGACGACGAAGAGGCTGACGAAGATGCCGAAGAGGATAATGAAGATGCCGAGGAGGAGGAGGATGATAACGAAGATGATGAGCAGACTGGTGACAAACGAAGGATTACCCGAAGCCAATCTGGCCCAAACAAGAAGCGAGAAACTCGCAAGGGGCGGTCAGGAGACTCCGAGGATAACGATGAAGAGGAGGAAGTGGAAGAGGACGAAGAAATGGACGAGGAAGAGGATGAGGAGGAAGAGCAAAAGCAACCCAGTGGCCGGGGAAAGAAGTCTAACGGCAAGTCAAAGAAGTCTGAACAGGCCGACGAGGACGCCAATGACCAAGGCGAGAATGGCTCAACACCAAAGAAGGGTCCGAAAAAGGGTGAGACCGTGAGCTGGAACTGGGGCCAAGGACAGCCCGAGGGCAAAGTGCTGGACGTCAAGGCCGAAGAGTAAGTGCTGCCCTGGTGAATTCGAGATGGTCTAGTTGCTAACAGACAGTGCAGTACTTCGATTCAGACGAAAAAGGGCAACACGGTCAGCCGAAAAGGAGACGAGGAGGATCCGGCTGTGATATTGGATACCGGGAAAAACAAGGCGATCAAGAAGGCCCATGAGCTGAACTAGACGATCCGAGTTGACCGGGAGTGTGATATGTCTATAGTCACTGGTAGCTGTATATGATAAGTTAGTACTAATCTAATTATTACCTGAATGTTTGACAAGGGCTAGACTCCATGTCCTTTCTCCAAGCCATGAAAAGACAACCCAGTCCTCGCGGATACGGGCGAAGAGGAATAACAATGAGCAACAAACAGCATGAATAAATTCGCTTCAGTCTGGAAGATCCACCCTTACTTACATAGCCTCATCATGATATAAATCTGACCTTTGACTAAGTTTGGATGGTTCGTGTGTATGACCGTGTGGTCGCGATGCCGACAGATGCCGGAAGACTCTCAGAACAACCTCAAGAAATGCAAAAAAGAAAGCACCTCTCAATCATGATGGTCTGTTTATAGGAATAAGCCCGATGCGGGGGTCGAACCCGCAACCTTGAGATTGTGTACTCATTTAAGAGTCTCACGCTCTACCGATTGAGCTAACCGGGCGTGCTTCGCCCGGGCATCAAGCCCGATTGTTGGAAGCGGGAGCTCGATAATAGCATTATATTCCTGGGGAGTGGTCCAATGGGAAAGGATTGTTGCTGCTCTGCCGGTAAGACCTCACCACGATTGATACCGCAGATCAAACCCAATTCATGATCAACAACATGGGTTATATTGACTTAAACTGTATCACACATGTTTTAAGCCATTCTTCATGTGATTTCATCCCCATTGGATTTTACTAGCGACTTAGCATAGTGTTCACCCTATCCTTTTCCATCTGGGACAGCACTTTCACGTCGATGTGTAGGGTAACCTCCATCCCAAATTCTCTGCTCTTAGCAACAGCGGGGACCTAAGACGCGTCGACATCCGTCGCAAGCGTCGACTGTGGCAGCGGTAGCGGCTGTTTAAGCGCTGACCGGCGTTGGTTGTGGGGATTCCCGCCCACTCCAGGCTGTTTCATGACGCTTGGAGCACCTGCAAGCTGTGTGCGGGCAGCACCTTCCATGCGGTCGGGCAGCTAGCTTTAAGCTTTACATACCGTCGTCAACACCACCGACTCTTCCCCCTTCTTCCTTTTCTCGTCTCGGCGTTCACTTTTCGCTTCTTGCTTTTCTTTCTTATATAGTCTCTCCCCAGTTGTTCACATATACAGCCTCACTGTCTTCATTTGCGGCTATCGCGACATGCTCTCTGCGCTGCTTTCTCGACCGTCATGACAAGCCGTTCTTCGCCATGTGAGATGGACTCGGGCATGTTATGATATACAAATCAACTAAATTGTCTCAGGATTGAGCCTTTGATCCGCGTCCGCCGCGCCATTCACGCCAACGATGCCATTCTCCTCCACCGAATTCTCAAAACCCACCCTTCCCTCATCCTAAACCCCGATCCGTCCCCATTGGGTCTCTCCAATTCGAACATGCACTTGGCTGCCTCGCTGGGTCATCGCGATGTCTGCGATGTGCTCCTTGAGTTCGGTCACGAAGACCCGTGTCCTGCCCTCAACGAGAACCATCAGACGGCCCTGATGCTCGCCGCAGCGGGCGGACATACCGAGGTCGTCCACAGTCTCTGCGAACACGACAAGACGTGCATACTACGCCGCGATATCCGGGGCCGTGATGCCATAATGGAGGCCAGTCTGGGTGGTCACGATACTATACTGCAGCTCCTCCTCACGTACGTCCCCGGTGGACCATACGACGCAGTCCGCCGTGCGGACGTGGAGGGCAACACTGCATTGCACTTTGCGAGCGGCAACGGAAATCTCTTGGTGTTGCGCACGCTGCTGGCGGCGGGCGCAGATATCCAGAAGCGAAACATATGGAACTGGACGCCTGCTGCGTACAGCGCTACTGTCCAGGCTGAGGTTTACCTCAAAGGCCTGGTGAATGAGGTTGGGAAGCGGCAGCAGCAGAAGAGGGAGATTGAATCAGCTAAGAAGGGCGGAGGAGTTCGAGTCGTGGAGGCTACAAGTGACGACGAATAATCTTCTCACAAGAAGAAGTCTCGTTACTGATCAAGTGTCGAGAGATGCGGTCTATGGAACGCTGTCAGCGATTGCGTTTGGGCACTGAAGCAGAAGCGCATGCATTTTCGCCAGAGTCATGATTCAGATCTTGGCAACACTTCGTTTCACCATCTCATAAATCACGATTTTTCGGTCAAGCAGGCACGGAGTTACTCTGAATTGATTCATTTTTCACCATTTTACTTTTTCAGTCTCTTTTCTTACGCACCTATTCACCCATAGCGCATCGTCATCAGGCCCCTCCCCACCTTATGCACAATTACAGTTGCAGCTTGTCTCAAAGAACCGGGATTCACAGCCTCTGACAGGCTGACGAACAGCCCTGGTCAAGTGATCGGGCGCAACTCAGGTTGTGTGCCATGTTCGTGTGATGCACGAGGGGCAGAAGGATACACCCAGTCAGCCTGGTTCGTCCAGCCTGTGCCTATCACAGCTGACATGACATGGATTAGCTAGATGGCTCAGTGCCATGCGCCCGGCTCTTGTTTCTGGGGGCCTTCATCCAAACGTGCCCCGCTTCACGACGTTGCTCTGGGACAGCTGTCGTGCCTTGACGTAATGGCAGGTGAATCATGTTCAGCTCATGAGGCTGCTGATGGGTGTCTCGCCCACAAAGACAGACATTCATTACCAACAGCCGTCGCAGTGATCTTGCTCATTTCCTCAGCCTGAATCATGGTTCCAGAGGACATGTACTTGATCATGTCCCCATCTCTGTCCCTCCATCCTTTATCTTGGAGCGCATCCTCTTCGCACTGGTCTCTCACCTTCTACCAACTGCTCGCAACAGCAATTCGAGGCCTTTGCCTGTGCTGTCATACAACAATTGCTCCATGTCCGACAATACGCCTCTCCGTTGTAGGACAATCCAGGACGTCAACCTTCCTGCGCCTGCGACGAAGCTCATCATCACTCAACACCTCAAGGCTTCTGAAGACTCTCCCTACTGGGCCTGGATCATCGTCGGCGCCTTCTACGACCGCGACAACAACGTTGTCTGGAGCACCGAGATCTTTGCCGGCCATCTCGACGTGGAACCGGACTCTGAGTACGAGACCAGCGACGGTGAGAGCGTGAGCAGTTCGTCAGAGGCCGAGGTTGGACAAAGCAACACAGACACGGATTCAGCATCAGGTGAGCACTGAATGACCACGATGGGCGTCCGACACTCATCGACGGCACGCCCTATTTAATACCCTCAATACCGTCTCGCGCGCGGCTTCTGACTTTGTCCAGACATCTACTCTTCCGACGTTGAAGGTTCAGACGACGACATTGCCGCTCCTCCCGAACGACGATATCGAGACCAAGAAACGGAAACCCGTCAATCGTTCCCTTACTGGTACGAAACCGCAACCTACGCCACGCCCCCCGAAACTTGGGATCCGACTCGTCAAGGTCCTGTTCCGGGTTACTGGCAGGCGTCTTTCGACCCAAACATTCGTCGCTGGGTGCATACCTGGCAGCCGTTGTGTTAACTCCTTTGCTTCCCCCTACCTCGAACGTCGTATTCATCATCTATCATCATGTCCGGCGGCTGGAACCCAGTTACGGGACGTGATTCCCGGGGCGTCCGCCCCCACTACGCTCCCGCTGGCGCTCCAGTTCCGACGCAGGGTCAGCCGTACATCCCTCACATAGGCGGACCGGGCTATAACTATGGTTTAGTTCCCCAATACCACGGATATCCGGGCTATGCTGCCGTACCGGCCTACGGCCAGGCCATCGCCCCTACGGCGTACGGCGCGCCTATGCAGGGCCCGGTCGGGGGCTTTCAGACCCAGCGAACGTTTGCTTACCAGCCCAACGGCACTGGCAACATTCTCCCCCGGCAGCCTCAGCCATGCCCCAATATCGACTCTGGCATGCCAGCTGCGCAGATGACTAACTCCTCAGGTGGTGTGGGCTGCGAGCCCGGCTACAACTACTTCTTCCCAGCTGAGCACGTAAAAGTGCATGTTTTCAAGAGCGACACGCCGCCATGGCAGCTTCCTGATAACGCTCAGATCCCCTTTATCGCGTCTCACGTTCCCTGCGACACGAAGCTAGCCGACCTGCTCAAGGGCTTTGGCTGCACGAACTCGACGCCCAAGAAGAACAGGTGCTTCGAAATCGTCGCTGGTGGAAATGGGAAGTGGTATAAGGGGTTCAGTTTTGGTGGAGATGACAAAGACCACCTGAAGATGGTAATGAGGGATGTTGGATGGGATAGTACAAGGACGGGAAATGAGGGTGAGAAGCCGGTTGTGTGTCTATGGTTCTGCAAGAGCTGAAAAGCTGGCGCACACTCGACGGACACTCGGCCAAGCTGGTGGGAATAGGAGGGTGAGACACCCTGTAACGAAGGTGGACGTTTGATTTTTGTTCTGTTCTTTCTGGACTGCAGGTGCGTTCTCGGTGAGGCGCAATAGGCAGGCTTGATTCTATTACAGGTCGGCGCGAGTCGGTAGGCAGGCATTGGAGTTGGGTTGCTCACAGGCGTATCGGTCTACTTGTAGCTGCGAGAACTGTCTCGCTTGAATTGTTAGCTCTTGATATTTCAAAGCATTTCCAAATCTGCGTTGGACGAAGCTGCCGAGTTGCTCTTCGCACGATGGGCGTTCGATGAAGTGCATAGTATGGTTGACTTGATCGTTCTCCGCCTTGGGGCCGATTTGTCCACTCGAACATGATGCAAAGGGGGATATCAACTTAAGAATGCTTAAGACTTAATGATTGACTCTCTTGAAGAAGATTGATCCATTGTTATCGGGCTCAGCTGACCAGGGTTCTTGTGTCGTGGCAAGGTTGAAGTGATTGGTTTCCTCAACAACTCACTTATACACTCAACTGGAACCAGGTTCACTGACGAGTGTAAAAGTAAGCGAAATAAGCGGAAAAGGATATGGCATACTTGCAAACAGTTGAAGATGTATAACAGAGTGCAACTTGGAATCATGAATCGAGGTCAACCGAAGCATGGGTAAGCTTCCGGCGGCCCAAGAGACAGGTTTCGGTATAGAAGCTAAGCAAAAGAGTAACCGGATGAGGCTTTTGAATTTCTCTCCTTGTTCTTTGATGCTGTTTGGAAGTATCGTAATTATCACGGGTCGCGCCAAGCGCCCAGTCTCTCCCTCGAGTGGAGCCGACTACCGGTCGGGTACTACGTAGACAAGGGGGGGAGAGCTGCAACGCCGCAATTGGACATGACAATGATGTCATGCTCTTTAGCAAGGAACATACAAGAATGAGGAGATGGTGCTCTAGAATACTTAGAAAGGTCAGATGGTGGAGGGATTAAAAATGAGGTCTAACTAGCTCAAGGAGGAATAACTCGACATCAACTTAACGTGCAGATAGCATCTCGCTTCCCCAACCTGATCTCGCTCCTCCAGACAACTCCGCACGGAGACCCCACAGTCGGCTTGCAGACTTTAGCTTCTAGGCAACAGAATAAAAAGAAGTTGGGGGAGCGGAGAGCCCAAGCAAGCTGCAAGAAATGTAGTTGCCTGGAGGTGGGCGGACATGGGGCCCCCTTGTTAGAACAAGGGATATGGATGCAACGTAATGCGGCTCTCAGAGACTGGGATCTGGAATTGGTGGTTTTTGCTTGTGAACATGAACAGTAAGACACGTCCATCACGGATTGTGTCTAGCTCGACTGAACCAGTAATCATGACGGTGCTGGACCCGAGAAACGGTATGATTTGAGCTGCAAGCTACTCCAAATGTGGTGAAGCCATCACGAACCGTGGCATTGGGACAACTCGGAACTGACCGAGACGTTGCTTGAGACCCTTTGGCATGCGCTCCATGTTCCTTGATGCTGGCTGGCCTCGCTTACAAGGAATAACCACGAGGAGAAAACCTTTGTCTTGGCTGCCAAGGCTTGGGAGTTCAGTCGCCTGCGAACCAACACCATGTTAGAAGCTGGAATTAAGCCTCCGGATGCGATTGACTCTTCTGAAAGAACAACAGCTGCCAGAAAGAGATGGCGTCTATCCGGGAGGATGCCGGCCAACCTAAAGCGAAATAGTAACGGTTGAACATGACAACGCCCGTCAACCTCATCTGAAAAAAAGCCTCCGATGAAGCCATGATGGAGCTTGTACATATAATTCTCCAGGCTGAAGCATTTCGTCGACGATGAGTGGTTCAGACACAGACGGGGCGGAGAAAACTATCTCTTAGTCTAGCTTCAGAGTGTCTGGAGACCCCGACATTTCTCGCGCCCCTGGGGACCATCTTTAAAACCCCAAGATTCTGTTTGACCAAAAATCACACCACTAAAGAGTCTCCACCGTTTTGTACGCAGTCAACCCAACGGAATAGGAACATGCGGGCTGTCTGCTCCGAGATCAATGTGCTGGTGTAGAGGGAACAGGTTCTAACATGGCGCCCTATTTTACTGATTTGGGTCTTGATGTCATGAGGGGTTTGCTACAGTACATACAGCATCTCGGAGCAATCGTTGATAGGCTTTTGAACGGTTAAGGTTAAATGCTTTTGAGTATCCCGCTATTGCCGTGCCGCAGGGAGAGGGTGTGGACAGGTCCACGTGAGGGGAGACTTGATGGCTGCGGTCAAAATGGAGGCTTTATGATTTGAGCCGCATGTCCATGATAGCGTCTTTTTCTCTTATGCGGATCACTTGGAAATGGGCTCGACATCGTATCAACGAGTCTGCGTCGACTGAGCCCAACGGTCCGTACTCTGAACTGAGCTGCTCCAGTTTACAACAGGGATATATGCAACTGGGTGAGCTTGTTTAATGGGAACCAGGCCATCTCCGCCATCACGTCAGGTATTCTGGGGACAAAGAGGAGTCTCTGCCGTTGAGATTCGCCAATTGCACACGCGAGATCCAAGATGGAAAATTGCTCGTGGGGCCCCGGATCACTCAGCGGTCAGGTAATCAATTGACTTTTTTTTGTTTTATTCTGCTGCCTTGAGCTTGTGGACATGGTGTCTTGGCTACACACGCGGGAATAACCCTGGGGGTTTCAGGGATTAGGTCTGTATCACCACGGGTGTCTCGGTTCTGTTGAATGTTTCTTGCATTTGGATGTGATCGGCGCTTCCGGAAAGCCCGTCTCGAGCGGGATACCGGTAGTAGAAACACAAGTCGAGTGCCCGATGCAGTATGACGAGACCTGTTGATACCGTCAGACACGCCTCCATGAGGTTGCAGCCATAATCAATCATGTACCTTTTCGTCCATCTCATGTGAGAGGCTGTGTAATCATGTACAACCAGCTTGCAGAGTTCTATCCGTGTCAGTCTAGCTGTGTGTCGGCTTATCAGCCCCTGTCTCTTGGCGCATCATGGCACGTCCACTCATGAAGCTCGGAATTCTGCTGCCTGTTTTCTTCTGAGCTCTCCCTCCGCATCGCCTGACGGTTCCTCTTCTGCTCCGACCGTGGCTGAAGAGATCTTCTATGCGGCAGCGTGGGTCCAACCTTGTAGCTCGACCTCTCTTTTACTGTAAATGGGCATATGCTTGAAGGAGCAGGATGCGACATGATTCTCTGTACCCCCAGCCCGTGCTTCCAAGTTTTAGAGGGGTTCTGCCGTTTGGGGGTGTCCGTCATGCTCATGACGGAATCTGGAGTAAACTGTGTCATGAACCTCTAGATACCTTGCTGTCTAACAATCAGCGCAGCAGTTGGCCGCGTCTGGCGGTTAACGCACAGGAACCTCTCTGTGTTATCGGGCCGAAGTGGCCATGTGCCGAAAAACAAGCCTGCCAAGGAATTCGAGGATTGCGGAGAGGGACCACTTTAACTGAGTCAAGGGGGGGGGGGGGCCTGCACCTTGTGGAGAAAGCTCGAACCACGACGTCAACAGGCGATCCAAGTCGACTTGGGAGTTGCAACTTGCGGGATCCTAGTCCTCACGTACATCCATGATTGGAGTGTCACACACCCTGAGGAGAGGAGAACCCCTGTCTCGGCAGCGGAGATGCAGCTAGCAACGGGCGTACGCAAAGACAACTCTCTCGTTCTCCCTCGTTCC
Source organism: Fusarium cicatricum (assembly GCA_021730345.1). NCBI lineage: Eukaryota > Fungi > Ascomycota > Sordariomycetes > Hypocreales > Nectriaceae > Fusarium > Fusarium cicatricum. Next base: position 13,932 of record JAJODA010001208.1, on the reverse strand, counting down.
CTTATTGTGAGAGGGATGGGAAGGATGGAGGGACGTCTTATCTGCAGACATGGTTGATGTGGGACTAAGGCGATCAAGGGGTTGGTTCTTGCTGAGAAACTTTGAGAGTGATTTCTCCATCTGGGGGATCATCTGCGACATCTGGGATCTGGGGCGAGGTCTGCTTGAGACACAAATAGCGGCCGTGTCGCTCTTCATTTCCCCAGTTTGCGAACCAGCTCTGAATCATCCATCTCATCTACACCTCAAAGAGAGCATCTCCTCTCTCTCCTTCTCTTTCGTGCCGACTACCACAGGTTTCCTGAAGCTTTGCTTCTTGGTTGACGCCCACAATGGCTGATATCCAGTACGTGAAAGCTCATCAACCTACCTCTGCTTCACTATATACTCACAAATTCCTCCTAGACCCCCAAACAAGGGCAGCCACTCGGATGTCATCACTGATGACAAGCCCATGATAATGTCCCATGATGAGAAGCCCTCAGCCATGACGGCTGAGGATGCCACGGCCGACCTCACCACCAACCTCGAGGCCAAGTACGTCAAACATTCGTCCCGACCTCACCAATCCCCTCCCCTAACATGACAACGCAGGATCAAGAACCCCCTCGTGGGCATCCCTAGGTCCCAGCTCATGAACGACGTCGAGATGTGGGCTGCGCGAAGAGGTCTCACCGAGCACATCCCCATCCTCAAGAAGGGCGCCCTCGTTGCCCAGGACCCCGGCCGCATCCGCCACATCGACGGCGAGCAGAAGCTCACCGATCGTGAGGTCGAGGTCCTCGAGCGCGAGGTCACCCACCGCTGGGACATGCCCCGCAAGCTCTTCCTCACCATCGCCACTTGCTCGATTGGTGCTTGCGTCCAGGGCTGGGATCAGACTGGTTCCAACGGCGCAAACCTCTTCTTCCCCAAGGTCTACGGTATTGGCGGCTCTCCCGAGCTCGAAACCACTCGAAACACGATCCTGGTTGGTATCGTCAATGCTGGTCCTTATATCGGTTCTGCGTGAGTAGCTCTCCGAGTTGAAAAGTCCTTTAGTAAACTGTCGACTAACAGCCACCTAGTTTCATCGGCTGCTGGCTCTCTGACCCCGTCAACAACTGGTTCGGCCGCCGCGGTGTTATCTTCATTTCTGCTCACTTCTGTATCTGGCCTGTCATTGGCTCTGCCTTTTGTCAAAACTGGGAACAGCAGCTCATCTGCCGACTTCTCATGGGCATAGGAATGGGTATCAAGGCCTCGACGGTCCCTGTCTACGCCGCTGAAAACGCCCCCGCTTCCGTCCGAGGTGCCCTCGTCATGTCGTGGCAGATGTGGACGGCCTTTGGTATCTTCCTAGGAACCGCCTTCAACCTCGCCGTTTTCAGGGTCAAGAACAACTGGCGATACATGCTCGGCGCTCCCTTCTTGCCCGCCATCCCCCTGCTCTGCCTCATCTACCTCTGCCCCGAGTCTCCCCGTTGGTACATGAAGAAGCAACGCTACCCCGAAGCCTGGAAGTCAATGATTCAGCTCCGCCACGACCCTATCCAGGTGGCTCGCGATATTTACTACATCAGTGCTCAACTTGAGATTGAGGAAAAGCTCGTCGGTCACACCAACTATGCCTCTCGCTTCACCCAGCTGTTCACCGTTCCTCGAGTTCGACGCGCTACCCTGGCTGCCTTTACCGTCATGATCGCTCAGCAGATGTGCGGTATCAACATCATTGCCTTTTACTCCACCACTATCTTCAAGGACGCTGGCATGTCCGATTTCAAGGCCACGCTTGGTTCTTTCGGCTTCGGAGCTGTCAACTGGCTGTTTGCTTTCCCCGCCTTCTGGACCATCGATACTGTAAGTTTGTTATCTCTGCAAGACACACTTCATCATAGCTGATAACCCCCCAGTTCGGTCGTCGCAGCCTGCTTCTCTTCACCTTCCCTCAGATGGCCTGGACTCTTCTTGCTGCCGGTCTCTGCACTCTCATCTCCAAGGACCTTGGCGATGTCCGAACCGGTCTCGTCTGTCTCTTCGTCTTCATGTTCTGCGCCTTTTACTCTCCCGGTGAGGGTCCTGTTCCCTTCACCTACTCGGCCGAGGTCTTCCCCCTGTCCCATCGTGAGACGGGTATGGGTTTCTCCGTCGCTACTTGTCTCTTCTGGGCTGCCGTCCTGAGTACCTCGTTCCCCTTCATCCTTAAGCAGCTGAACACCGTCGGTGCCTTTGGTCTCTACGCCGGCTTCAACTTTGTGGCTTTCTGGATGATCTTCTTCTGGGTGCCTGAGACCAAGCAGCGTACCCTCGAGGAGCTCGACTGGGTCTTTGCCGTCCCCGTCCGCAAGTTCGCCAGCTACCAGCTCCGCGTTGCTGCCCCGTACTGGATCAAGCGCTGGGTCTTTTTCAACCGCTCCGCCAAGAAGGAGCCTCTCTATCACTTTGAGGGCATCCCCAACGGCAGCCAGTCTGATGTTGAGACACCTGGTGGAAAGCTGTAAAAGAGTGAATCATGTTGTTGACCGTTTGGAGCACTGGCGCATGTCCATTGTCATGTTTTGAGTTATAGTCCCGGATCATGGTTGGGATGCTAGGAGTTACCAAGCCGCGGGATTTGGACACGAACTGATACCCTCCTTAAGATTGCTTTGAGTTTTGGTTTTGGACGTTGGTGGATTGGCGGTGTTTTGTCGATTAGAGACACGTAGATGTCCGTTGAAGACAGTGTCAAATTACCATACAAACAAGGGTTCCTTGTCTTAGTTCATGTGATGTATTCGAAGTAGGCACTTTGTATTGACCTTGAGGCATAATTCAAAGTGGGATTGGGCTTAAGTGTTTGTGTTCTGAAATGGTTGGATTGACAGACTTGTAAGTCATGGGCGATTTCCAAGGCGAATTTGTTGGCATATTTATTAACTCAATTGATATTCGGACAGACGTTAAGTGAGTGTCCGCACACAGCCGCTGCCTAGAACGAAGCTAACTGAAGTTCAGGCGAGAGAGGTAATGTACTCTTCTAGTACTCTTAGCAACCACACGTCACCAACATCACTTAGGCTTGCTCCTTATCGACCGCCTGAGAAACAGACTCCTTGGCCATGTAGTCATCCTTAAAAGGCTTTACCCCCAGCATGGACCAGCACTGAGCGGCCATGAGAGCTACGTCCTTCTCCTTGGACTCCCACAACAGCTCTTTTTCCCCATCGCCAAGATGCGACACAGAGCGATCCTGCGTTCTCTAGTTAGTTTGACGCAAGACTGCGCAAGAAATACAAAATGAGCTCACCAGACCAAGGGTTAGCTTGATGATACCGTCCGCCCAGTAGTTTATATACGTGTACGTGGGCTCCTTGCCGCGGACGACAAGGAGCAAGTTGTCAGCTACGACATCGGCTTGACGGCTCGCAGCACGACCGTTGGGGTTGGGCGTCTTTGTGTCTGCAACGTCGCCGCAGGCGTAGATGTTGGGGAAAGCATCGTCGTCGATCTGAAGCGTGGGATTGACCTTGATGTGGCCCGACTCTGAGATGGCGCTGGGCACAAGGTCCTTGAGAATATCCGAGGCAGGTCGTTGACCCGTGCAGTTGATCTACCATGGTTAGTCGTGGCCCCATCAATATCAAGGCCAGTTACTTACAAAGTAATCACACTCAATCACCTTGCCAGATCGCAAAGTGACGGTTCCAGCTTCCTTGTCCTCGCTTACAACTCGCTCCTCGAGGATGAGTTCCACACCGAGCTTCTCAAAGGCGTCTGTCGCCGACTTTTGAAGGCCACTGCCGAATCGATGCATGGGAGCAGTTCGCGAGTGGACCAAGATGACTGTCTTGTAAGGATATAGCGACTTGGCATCTGTAGCGACCTCGACACCAGCGGCGCCCCCTCCAACGACGACGATCTTATTGGCATTTTCGATGCCCTGTTGCATGGCTTGCAGTCGCTTCATGCTCTCCAGCTTATCCGTGGCATTGGTTCGCGACGGTAAACCCTCTTCCACAGCAGAACCGGTAGCAATGACTAGATACTCGTAGGTAATCTCCTCGTTGCTATCTTGAAGCATCACATGCGTTTTGGTCAACCCAACAACTCCATCCCGCACCCAGCGGAAAGCATCCTGGGGAGCACCCTTCATGTTAGGTCCGTACGGGATAAACGCCTTGTGTTCATGGCTCTTTGCGACACAGAACCGGGGCAGAACCCAGGTGAACTGAAAGTGAGAGCTGGGTTCGATGATGACGACGCGGTAGGGGCTGTTGGGAGGCAGGTTCGTGGCAATGACTCGAGCAGCCTGATATCCTGCAAAGTTGGCTCCGACAATGACGATATTACGATCTCGCGTCTGAGGTGTATTTTGGCCGCTCAGCTTGGCTACCAATGCATCCCTGGACCTGGCAGCGGCGCGACGCCATTCTCGGTAGAAGAAGGCCAACGTGTAGAGCAAGACTTTACTGATGAGAACGGGCTTGTCCAACATTGTTGCGATAGTTATAGTTGACAACAATCAACGAGAGAGATAAGTTCAATCGACTCTACTGCCGTCTTTAAAGATCAATCATCTGCAAGATCAAGCGGAAGTTGAGTTGGAAGTGTCGGAGAATTTAATGGCTCCATGGATATATCTAACCAAAGGCTCCAAGGCCATGGAGAATCCGTGGATTCATTACTGTTGGTTCAATTAACGCCGGCTACGGAGTCAGCTTCACCAAGTGATATTCCGTGCTTCCTTTCAGCTGAAGGAAAATACGTATAAAATGTTACGTATTCCGCCTGAATCCTCCGTAGAAGCCCACTTCACGGCCTTGATTCCGCGCCTTTTTCCTCGCTCTATTCCCCCTTCTCCTCTTGTCTCGGGTATTTTAAGAGCAGGGCCTTTTCCCAAAAGCCGCTTACTTGAGGAAACAAAATGGTTTGTCGCGTGCAGCTCGCAAGCCAAGAAAGCTGGCTTATCAGATGATCTGATAAGACAAATCAATCAGTACGTACTGCATGAATCCCCGATGTCGGCCATGCCTTGACCGTGACTTCATCTTCGCGAAACGATAGCTGCCAAGATCTCTTTGTAGTGTTCTTTATCATTTGAACATCTTATTTGTTCCCTGTCTATTACTCGCCTACCGTTGCCAATTCAAGACCATGTCCCTGCCAAGCCAGGTATCTACTCCATGGGGTATTTCGTAAAGTGATAGCTCCATCCGTGTCTGATTAGACATTGACTAAAGTAGGCTAGACAGTCTTGAAAGTCGTCTCAATGGTCGTCTCCTTCCGAGCCACAGTCCCTACAGGCTCTGTCTTAACAGCCGGTGAAAGATACCCATAAGCGCCAGTAGCTCAGGCAACTTGTTCACGCCAATGTTCAAAACCGTCTCCGCCAAAGCCATTGGCTTCTTCTGCCTCCACAGGCATTGGTCAAGGTCTCAAAATTGAGTGACCTAACTCTCTGCCATCCTGTCGGAACCAATCCCCCCTTTTACCTCTCATCAACTTACCTCAATCAGATCATAAGGAATTGCTATATAATGATAAACAGTGAAGCGCTCTGTCAACCAATCACAAGACGTTCCGGGCGAATGGTTTAGTGGTATAATACTCCCTTAGCATGTTTCTTCTGTAAGATTCGAGCACTTGGGAGTGGTCCAGGGTTCGATTCCCTGTTCGTCCAACATCGGTGGTTTAATTCCACCTCTACCACACTTTTTTGCTCCTTGTTGCTGCTGTTTCTTTTGGTAGAATAAATCGTCCTTCAAGGTCTGACTGAATCAGTCCTTGATCAAGTCTCTTGGCCTCAATCTGTGAAGTCGCTCATGAGAAAACTGACACCCGCTCACATAACTAACAATAACCCGAAGTTTGAGTTATTGCTGAACAACTGGGCTTCCTTATGACAGCTGCTTGAAGTGGCTCCTAGCATATCAAAAGAGGAATGAGTCGCCGAATGATATGCCATGACTACATCCATCTTCGTTCACTAGGAACAACTAACTGCTGGCCTGTTCCATGAAGCGTTCCGTCGGAAAGTTGGACATCCAGTCTTCACTCGATTGAGCATTCACATTTGCAATTGGATGCAACCGTGTCTCAATTTAGACCTCTTGGACTTGCCGAGCTTAATATCCAGTAAATACCGTCCAAACCGGTTTCACGTCGTCACACCACCAACCCTAGTTGTCGCTGGTCCAATGCCCCCAGTAAAGGCCATCCTTTAGGTGACCCTACCCAGACGACCTGCTGTCACCTCGTGTGTTAGGATCTTATATATAAAGATATATTTTAAATTATCGTACATAGTCACCGTTTTAACGGCGTAAGACGTGGGACAAAATCGCGATTTAGCTTGACTTTTGTCCAGTAACTGTAGGACCATAATATCGTTCCCCTGCATTGTGCTCTATGATGGTTAGGAACCTGGAGGGGCAATTGAATGTTCGATTTTCAAACTTCTCTTCATTTTAAACAACAATGCGTTCCCGGGAAGAAAACCACAACTAATTTCTAACTACTGAGCTATGCCTATAGTATTGATAACCTCATGGAATCAGATGCGATCATCGGACTTGGCAAGAGAGTAAAGCCCCCACCTTTTCTCAGTCGCTCCATTTCGCGTCTCCGATTTGGAGCTCCGATACTTGAGCGAAAGCATCTTTCATCTTTAAAAATCATCACGTAAACTTTGCGATGGATGTTCCAGTCGCAGCAAATGTTTTGGGCACTCTAGGAGCCGTAGGTTGCTATAATATCCGTCCTTTCGCGAACCTTGACTGACGTTACTTAGGTCTGCTGGTCAATTCAAGTTGGTTCCGTCTGATAAGACTCATTGAGAGGAAGGATGATTAACAGACAACTATAGCTAATCCCGCAAATCGTGGTCAACCATCGCCGGCACAATGCCACCGGCCTACAGCCATCCATGATGATGCTCTGGGCATGGGCGGGCGTTCCTCTTGGCGTCTACAATATTGTCAAAGAGTTCAACGTCGCCTTACGCATCCAGCCCCAGATCCTCACGCTTCTGAGTCTCGTCACTTGGATCCAGTGCTATTACTACCAGCGCGTGAGATATTTTGGAGCCATAGCTTTCTTCTTACCGTAACTGACAAGATGTAGAAATGGAGCGTCTACCGGTCACTCCTTGTCGTTGTCCCCATTGCCGTCGTCATGGGCGGCATCCAGGCGGGACTCATCATTGCCCTCCGCATCCCCGAATCTCGCGATATCGAGTGGCCTATGATCCTCATGGCATCTCTCTCGGCAGCGCTTCTCGCGGCGGGCGTGCTCCGTCACTACTGGGACATATGGGTTCACCGAACGGTGCGCGGCATCTCGTTCCTCTTTGTAGCCATTGACGCTGCGGGCGATGTATTTTCTCTCGCGTCAGTCTTCTTCCAGCCAGAACTCGATGTGCTCGGAATTGTCATCTACGCGACCGAGTTTGTTCTCTGGTGCGGTGTCTTTGCTTGTGGTGGCTACTATAACTTTCTCCCGTGGATCAGAAAGCGCTGGTCTGCTGGAAAGGCTAAGGGGACGGTTGAGGATGAAACTCCTTCGAGCGGAGGGTCTCGCCCTGGAGACAATGCTATTACACTTCATGAGAGTCCTTCGTCGAGCTCGGTGTTTCGAACTGCGTCTGGGAACTCGGAGGGGCTACGAGCGCGGACTGCACAAGGCCATGATCTCCGGGATATTGAGTGATCTATCTGCCTTTAGAACTACGTAGTATCCCCATGTATGAATTCAATCTAATTTAAGTCATCAATTAATTGTCTGTCCTGGCGATTCAAGGTGAAGCTTTTCGTTGCATCCGCCCACTTCTAGTTAGTGGACCTTTACCCCTTACAAGCTAGAGCCGCCCCTGGTCGCTTTCGGCGACTCCACTGTAGCGCATTCATCCCGCAATGCTTCTTCCACGTTCAACTTGCGACGAGCTTAAATCCTTCATACCCTTCTTCCTCTTCCCCCTCTTTTCTCCAAGGCCTTTGTGCCATGTTTGAGCTCTTATGCCTTCCCTCTGGACCCCCGCTGGTCCTGTCGGCTCGAGGCGGATGATGCTTAACAAGCGCTTCAGTCGCATCGCCATCATCGGCCTCTGCTCTGTCGTCTTCATGATCCTCATCTTCTGGCAATACATCCACGGTAGCTACAACATATCGGCATACTACTCCTTCTCTACGACGACCTACTTCACCCCCGTATCCCTCGATCCGACCGGAAAGACGAATCAAGAACTATGCGCCACCTTTCCCAAGCATCTCCTTGCGTCCATCCAGCCTGTTCTCAAACTGGGCCACGCCGACGCCCAGGAGAGGATCGATGCGCAGTTTGATAGCGTCAGTGCGTGCTTCGACAAGGATGAACTTCTTGTCTACTCGGATCTCGACGAGACGGTGCGCGGTCATCAGGCCGTCGATGTCCTTGCAGACCTGCCCGTCGTCTACTACCAAGATAACCCCGACTTTCAAAACTACATCTGGCAGAAAGAGATGCGGGCAAACGGGACGCTAGATACGGACAAGGAAGCGACTGCGCGCATTAATGGTTGGAAGATTGACAAGTTCAAATTCCTGCCCATGATTGAGCGCGCATGGAGGACCAAGCCAAATAAGGACTTTTACTTTTTCTTTGAGACGGATACGTTAGTCGCCATTGCTCCACCATACTTCTATTATCATGTACTCTTCGACAAGCTGCTAACTATGGTCGCTGCAGATATGTCTTCTGGGACAATGCCTTTCGCTTCCTCCAGACCTTCGACCCCGATGCGCCCCTCTACATGGGCTCCCCCTCGCCCGGGAGGCACGACGTCAAGCAAGACATCAAGACCTGGTTCGCAAACGGAGGACCCGGCTTCGTCCTCAGCCGCGGCGCGGTCAAGGCGCTCCTGGTCCGTCAGACGACACCGTACGGCCAGTACATAGAGCCCCCAGCCCCCGAGAAGTGGCTTCCCATGCTGCGGGACGATTGCTGCGGCGACAGCGTTCTTGGCTGGGCGCTGTGGAACGTCAGCGTGCCGTTGAGGGGGTACTGGCCGCTCTTCAACCCGCACCCTCTTCATAGTATCCCGTTTAGCGACAGGTACTGGTGCCAACCCGTCATGACGCTACACAAGACGCGCCCTCAAGAGATGATTGACGTCTGGCGATGGGAGTTTGGCCAGAGACAGCTTGGGGTAAGTGGACATGCCAACAACTCTTGTGCTACATTTATTGACCTTTGTTAGCGGCCGCTATTATACTCTGATATTTGGAGGTTCCATCACCCGGGTGACCGTGAGATAGCCGAGGACTGGGATAACGGTGACTGGGACTACTGGCTCGCGCCGCCTGATGCGAAGATTAACTCTTTCGCCGCGTGCGGCAATTATTGCAAAGACCACAGCAAGTGTCTCCAGTATAACTGGAGAGGACGAGACGAGCAGAAGTGTGTCCTCTCCAAATCCTTCCGGCTCGGCGAGCCAAGAGAGGCCGAGAAGGTCATCGAGCCCGAGGTCAAGGACGACAAGGGCAATATCATCCCGCCGCCCCCTGATCGCAAAGAGCGGTGGGTCGACTTCAAGTCGGGGTGGCTCACTGACAGGATCGAGCAGTGGAGGGAAAAGAGAAACTGCTCAGAGGTGCAATGGGTGGGACCCAGCATCAAGAGGATATTCTGACGAGACTGCGATCTTACACACTTACATTAGGGAACGGTTATTGTATATAGCCAGGCGTTGGGGCAACGGATATCACGAGTATAGATTGTGCGAATATAAATGACATGGCTTGAAGCCAACCCGTTCAATGTACTCCGTCTCTTCCTTTCCAACTCCATTTTTTAATCCTTGAATTACACTTTTTGGGGTATCAAATCAGTAGACGTAGCGAAAGTACGGGTTCTCCTTGTCGGTCAAGTCCTGGAACGCCAGCTTGGCGCGTTCAGCTTCGTCCCCAGGAAGGGCATCTCGCTTCTTGTTTTCATTGCGGAGGACCACGTATAGCATTGTAGATGCAAAGATACAGATAATGTAGCTGTTGCTGTCAGACAGGGGATTGAGATGCACCGATTCAGGAGACTTACCAGATAATCAAGCCCAGCCACAGAGCAGGGTAATGCTTCGATTTTGTCTGGCTCCAGACAAGCTGCGGCCCAACAATGTTACCAACGCAGTAGGCGCAGAAGATGGTCGCTGCCATGAAGCTCTTCTTGGTGTGGCCAGCCACGTTGGACATGCCGATGGTGATGATCAAGCTCACGGTGCCGCCAAAGAAGCCGGTGATGGAGTAGCCCACGACAGGCGCCGCGGCGCGGTAAGACCACTCGCTCTTCCAGATGATGGCGCACCCAGCGATGACGGGCAGACAGGTCCCGATCAGCATAAATATGCGGATATTGGCGAACTTTGTGCCCAGCCATCCCGTCAGCAGGATGACGATGAAGCAGATGCCGCCGAGGGGGAACTGGAATAGGATCGAGTGTAGGGGACTCCAGCCAAAGGTCGAGACGATGAGGGGTCCGAAACCGCTGACGGCGCCGTTGACGGTGTAGGCAGAGGCCATCATCAAGGCCACGAGCCAGATCTTGACGTCGAGCACAGCCTCCTTTAGCTGTGATATCTTGAACGTGGTGCACCGCACGCCCGTCTGTCCATGTCGCAGCCTCTCCACGGCAGCGAACCTCTCCTCCTCGGTGAGGAACCAGGCCGACACGGGCGAGTTGGGCATGACGAAGCAAAACAGGCCAAAAAGAAAAGTCAGAGACCCAGCGAGGAGGTAGATGTACTGCCACCTCCTGAGCCCGCCGCCAGTGATCTGGGCAAAGCCGTAGTTGAGGGCGCCGCCGATGATGGTGAAGATGCCCGTCGACGAGAACCACCAGCTCTGGCGCAGCGACTGCTCGTTCTGGGTGTAGTACCCGGAGACGATGCACATGAAGCCCGTGGGGATGATGCTCTCGACGAAGCCGAGGAAGAAGCGCTGCACGTACAGGCCCTGGTGCGAGGTGACGGCGGCCGTGAGCATGCAGATGGCCGACCAGAGGATCACGACGCCCCCGAGGACGCGGCCGATGTTGAAGCGCTGCAGGGCGAACGTCATGGGATACAGGCCCGCGAGCATGCCAAAGTAGAAGAGCGAGGTCGCCCAGCTGAGGCGGCGCGTGTTGACGGTTGGGGGCGTTGTAGTTGGGTCGACGATGGTGAGATCAAGGTCGGTCGTCATGCCAAAGAGCACGGCTGAGCCGAGGATGGCCTTGTCGTAGTAGACGAGGCCATCTGGGGATAGCGAGGTCAGCTGCTGTGATGATGATGAGTACAGGAGGAACACATACAACCGATGATCATGGCGGGGATCAAAAAGAGGTCAATCTTTCTCACGGCGCGAGCTGCAACTACAGGGTCAATCGAATGCCGCTCCTCTCCGACAATGGCGATGGCTTCATCCTTATTCCCAACAGCAGGAGACGCGCTGGCCTCGTTGTCGACCTCGTGGGCTCCCATGATGAGCGATATCCGACACGATATATTTGGGTGGCAAAGCTACACGAAAGTATCATGAGGTTGCGCCGATCATGATATATGTAGAGAAAGCAGCCCATGCGCACTTTTATGGGAATGAGAGAATTAAGCACAAAACCCCGGCGTGGCTGGTGATGTGATATAAAGCAGTAATTGAGCGAATTTTACGTCATTTGGGCCGTCGAGGAAATGTTTCGCGCAATGTCATCGATTCGAATTGGAAACTCGGAGAAATCGAACCATTGCTGATTGCCGTCTTAAGTGTCAGCTACATTACCGGCTGGATCCTTCCAAGGTTGAGTCATTTCAAGGGCAATGGATGGTTTGGTGTTATTTGAGCTTCTCGACGAGGTCGCTGGGGAGGGAAGGGCCTTGCTATAGATTGGACGTGGCTCCGGGGGACGTTGGATAGAACAAGATGCCTTTATTCCGTTAAGTTGACGGAGAGATTCTGGGTCTCTTGATAATTGATATGTGACTCAATCTACTATGACGCCGAGAAAGAGTCGCAATGCATCCTCCAAGTTGATCTTGTTCCTAGACGCTTACAATGCAGTAACAAAGAACAAGTGGACAAGGATACTGTAAAAGACCTCAGCACAAAGAAAGCCGTAGCCTCTCCCGTTAAGCAATCTTCAGGGGTCAAAAGTCGCTTATCATCGGAGAATACTCCGTCGAAAGCCGCTACAATCACTGCAAAGAGTTGAGAAGCCTGGAAACAGTGTCTCTTTTCACCAATGTCATAATCATTAACTATAGGCGTCTCCAGGTATCTAGTCAGTATAGACGGCCATTCTCTGGTATACAATCCCCTTCCTTCACAGCTTCGAGGGGCTCTCGTTCGGGTCCTTGACCTCAACAATCAGTTTACCTAGCACAATCTCGTTAGCACAATCTCCAAAAGGCCCACGGTTGCCGTAGTGATATCCTCAACGTACCTGTGTTGATGCCCTTGTACAGATCCACGAGGGCCTGCTCGGCAATCTTGAGTCCGCCCTTGACAATGGTCTCGCTCTTCTTGAGCTTGCCCTCCGAGATCCACTGCGACAGCTCGGCCCGCGCCTTGGCAAAGTCCTTTGCGTGGTCCAGCACGATGAAGCCCTGCATCTTGATGCGCATCGTGATGACTTGGGAAAAGGCTTTAGGGCCCTGGGGCTTGGCTGAGTTGTACTGGCTCACGCCGCCGCAGATGACGAAGCGGGCGTGCTCTTTGGCTTTCATCAGGCACATGTCGAGGATGTCACCGCCGACTGACAGACATTAGTTTCGTGATACAAGGTGAGGTTTGCTAGCGATGGACTTACCATTGTCGTAGTAGACGTCAATATACCCCTTGGTCGCCTCGTTGAACTGTTGCTTGAAATCCTCCGCCTTGTAGTTCAGCGCGGCATCAAAACCCAGCTCCTCGGTGAGCCAGCGGCACTTGTCCTCGCTTCCGCAGATACCAACAACCCTCGCGCCCTTGATCTTGGCGATCTGGCCAGCCACACTGCCCGTCGCACCCGCGGCTCCAGACACGACGACGAGCTCACCGGGCTTGGGGTCTCCAATCTGCGTCATGCCCACCCAGGCGGTCAAGCTCGTGGTGCCCAGCGCCGAGAGGAAATCCTGGGGCTCCTGGACGCCCGGGAAGAGCGAGGCGGGCTCGAAGCGGCCTTCGGAGAGGATGGCGAACTGGGTCCAGCCTGGGAAACCCGAAACCACGTCGCCCTCCTTTGCCTGCTTGCTCTTGGACGCGAGGACCCGGCACGCGCAGGCGCCTCGCATGGTTTCACCGATCTTGACGGGAGGGAGGTATGATCGAACATCTGAGACATGCGTGAGAATCATGTTGCATGTCAAAAATCTGTTGGGCGTTGCTTTTGCTCACCTCGAAGCCATCCTCTCATGGCGGGGTCTAGCGAGAGATACAGGGTCTCGACGAGGATCTGGCCATCCTTGAGGTCAGATGGTGTCGGCGCAGGGGTCGTCTTTTGTGAAAAGGTCTGTCCGGGAATGATGTCGCTGGTAGGGCGCTCGTTGAGCACAATGGAGAGGTTATCGCGAGCCATGGTGGATGTAGTGTAGTGCTGTGAAACTAAGCTGAGGTTTGGGTTATGTCCTTGGCCGAAGTTGGTGTATTGTTGCACCTTATAAACATGTCAGACTCGTCCTTTCCGATCTGAATAACGTATGACGGCAGGCTGTCAAAGGGTCGCACGTACCTGATGATGTGCTCGTCAACGACAGTTGGTGGTGGTAGTGGTATCACAGTTTAACTTATACAAGACAAGATCTAGTACGACAAGCCACACCTCGATATCGGGGTCTTCGGGGGCTTTTTGTACTCGGCCCTAAACTCAACGGTTTGTTTCTCCCCGAGGCCCATCATCTCCGGCAGCTAAACGTTAGAGGACCTCACCGTCTCGTTTCCAAGACACCACTAGACAACTCCTGGCGAGATGTCTTCCGAGGCCCCGCCCAAATCG
>JAJODA010001207.1:0-41276 GCA_021730345.1 Fusarium cicatricum | reverse complement strand
GGGGTGGGAGGGGGCCAGCAAGCCGAGTCAGCCCCTGATTGATTGACTGGAAGCCGATAAAGTCAAGGATTCGGTAGACAACTAAAGAGAATGGCCTTCAAAGGAGCGAAGATCCATAAGAGGCATATTAAACTTTGATGCCATGGACGCCACAGGAACAACGAGAAACCGTTGTAGAAGCATTTGCAGAGGATGGAAAAGGGGCTGGGACTGGCAGAGCTGGAAAAGGAGACGCCGTTTCAGATAAACTAAAACAAAGTCAGAGGTCACCAAAAAAACGCTTGAAACGGGCCTGGCATTAGAGTTCATCACAGATTTCTATTGGCCCTGAATGACTGGATATGGGACGCTACGCCCGGCATTGACCACACCTAAGGTCGGGTACCATGAACTAAACTACTAAAGTACAGGCCCAGGGAGAGCATGAGCACGGGCGCCCCTCTACGGCAGTGTACTGATGATGATGATGGAATCGCTGGCCCTTCATTGCCTGCCATTGACACTCTGCTACTCCTGGCTTTCACTCAACCCGAGATCGTAAACTAGATTGCTTGCTCAGGGGCTGTTGGCTGATGCAATTAAACAGGGTCAAATAATATATCCGCGCTTGTCATGCTAAGCTGGCGCTACCGGTCACTAATCCCTATCGCTAGTGGAATCGGAGCGCGCTATTGTTAGACGCCCGTTAGCTACGCGGCCTTGCCCGGCTGGAATTTTTGAGTGGCGGGGATTGGTTCCCTTCCATTCTCATCCAGGCCCGATCGCCAGGACGGAATGCAAAGAACACAACGCTTTGCCCATCAGATTTTGGAGGCGCATAGTTTTTGCTAATACTACGTAATATACGCTTTGACGGCAATGGGGCCATACAGGATGATCACTTCGCCGAGGCTTGGGCAACTCCATGCTGCTTATAAGGGATCATATTCTCATCAAGCGCTTCCTCTTGTACGCCCATGCTCAGCTCCCCAACTTTCAATACATTCTCTTTCGGCACCATCACCATGAAACCCTCTTTTTGTTCTCTATTGCTGTTTGGCATCGCATCTGTCTTGGTAAGTAATTACAACATTAGCTAGGTCTCCCAGTGACTGACCCTAATAGTCACAACCCGTCGATGAACTGGGCCATCACCTAAGCCATGGTCCAGAGGCACAGCATCCACTGCACCCACAACAGCCGGGCCCTCAAGGACAGTCGTCCACAAGTCAAGATAATCTACAGACTTGGGACCAAGTCTGGAAAGATTACGGAACCGCAGAATGGGATGACAGGCTGGCCGACTTTCTTGAAAGCCTGACACCCGAAGAGTTCGAGACATGGTCTCATATTCACTTCGCACTGTTGGAACGATAGTTACCCTCGTCCATTAAATGAGCCAGAAGTAACGCCGCATGGGGAGCTGTTTCATCAAGCGTCGCTGACATTTACGAAAGAAGCGCATTGAACCAATTTGAGCCACACGTCCACATAGGTTTAGCGCTTATTCGAGGTGATCTACCCATGCAAAGACGCGCCCTACCTTGAATTCTATAGAAAGGCTGAAGAACAAGATATTGAGAGCATTGAGTGTCACAAGATTGGCCCGTCGAGTAACATAGAGTCGCCCAGAGCCAGCCATGACTTCCTATCGATATATGTTCCTGATCATGTCAAGGGGCCCAAGCCTTCGACTCCCGTTGTCAGCAAATTGGTTCTCGAGACCTCAAAGACCAAGGATATATTGGGGAGATATATTTCTTGGAGGCGGAAGACAGCATCTGTACCATATTGGATCCGTCGGTCTTCAAGCTTATCACTCTCATCTCAAGCATGGTTTGGATATCATAGAACGATTTAGGTCTGGTCAACATGCTTTTTTTGTATTGTCATCCAAGTTGTAGGGGTGACTGCTACACATAGTCATTAAATTCGTTAGCCTTGTTTTGTTTCCCTTTCCATACTTCCAGTCAGTGGATAAATGATTGAAGTCGTGGAGGAGAACAAACCAATAGGGCACAATCTTTGCGCGTGCCTTTAAAATCAAGAGTACAACTCAACCCATTCTTTTGGGTCGAATCAGAGTTGTATATAATCACTCGCCACTGGAGAAATGTCTTCAATTTAGCAATATTGGTTACCTTGATGAATATAGAAGCCCAAGCCAAAAGAATAGGAAAAAAGACCAAACAGCCTACATGTTTGCGCACGTCTGTTAGACGAGGTTCAGCGACGTTATATACTACCGAGCCTCGCCTCAAACTACATGCAAAACCTTCGCTAAATTAGCAAAAGAAGTGTAGACCCCTTTCTTAGGTTGAATCTTCTAATTCTTTTCATCAACTTTGGGAGAGAGATGAAATCCGTATTGTCTTCTGTACTGCCCAACAGCGTTCCGGAGTTCCGCCACACAATACTTAGAAATCTTGTTAAATAAAGGTCGTCTTGAGACATTACCTTGGGCATTTCAATGACAATTCTGCATTCAAGAACATTCGCAATGGCAGCAGCCCAGTCTCGATAGACTCGCCTGGCTTGCGGAGAGTGATTACGACCAGGGGGCTCTTGGGGGGCTGTTGTGATTACTTGAATTGGTACCGTAAGTGGAATCTGGCTTCCTGTCAAAACTGTCGAGTCTGTCGGAATACCAGGGCCGACTTGAACTGTATACTATCGTCCAACGTAAGTTAGTGCATACCGTTGAAACCAACGCAGGAGTCTTGGCGGATAGATATACCTCATGAACGGTGCCATGGACCTTCCTCCCAAGGACTTTTGAACAGTCTTTGTGGTAAGAAGGGTTGACGGGGTTACCATCTATTAGAGCAATTTCTGGAAGTTCCCCATGTAGGATACCAATTCTGTGAAGAAGGGTTTCAAGCTCTTCGTCAAGTCCTTTCCAGTTTACTGGGCCGTGAATATGGACAACAATGCGCTTCCATGGGCATGCAGCACTAATGTCGTTGGAAAGCCTTTTAATCGAGGTAACTATGACTTTCCATCGAGATTTAAAGTCAGAGGTCGAGTCTCGGCCGTTCAGCCAAAGGGATAGGATGATCATGATGTTTCGTGGCTTTGCAAACAACTTGGGTCGGAGGGTGTATCGCTTGATCGAGAATTGTGCCGCGGAACAAGTGACAGACGTGAACCGGTAATGTGTGAATTCATCTCGTTCGCTGTGGGGCACGACCTTGAGAATGTCTTCAGATGCCGGGATATCTAAAACGAAGTTCCCGCGGTAAGTCGACACCTTTAATCCGACTAAATCAGGAGGGTTGGCCGCACTTTCTGAATGCGAACCATCGGGAGGCTTTTCACTTCGTACATCTTCCCCATTCGAGCTCGTTGGCGACGGTTCAGTGCCGACACGCTGGTGGACGTTGGACGATGGAAGCGATCCAGGTGACGATGGCCTATCCTTGGATATTTCCGCATTGACTCGGGGAAGCGCCTCCATTTCCTCGAGATGCAGGGCAATGTTGGAATATACACTGGAACTGCTACCGTCATCGTCACTGAGCTCAGCATCTAATATTTGCTCCGTAAAGGTAGTCATTTCCTCGAGATATCTCTGAAGAATATAGTTGTTGGGTACGGCAGTATTCTGAGGCAGACGGGCCTGGAGCTGAGCAATCTCGTGTAGGATTTGGGTCGTGTCATCTTTGATAGCGGCCGTGTCGTTACGAAGTTCAGTTGTGTCGTTCTTGATATCTTTCGCCAAATGTCTGAAACGGGGAACTATATTAGCTGTACGGAAAAGTATACTATGAGTCGCGAGTACTTACAACGCCAGCATTTCAAGGGCCAGCTCCAACGCTGTTTTGTGAGCCTCTAGGCTCGAGCGCAACTTCGTTACGTCTCCCGCCCCATTGATGGCCCATGCTGCTTTATTTTTTTAGCCGCTTGTTCCCGTACTTTCTGATACAACTTTGGATCTCTATCACAATCGAGTTGCAGTTTGACACGATGCCAGAGATATGTTGTTTCAGTGTCGGTGGGAATGGCTTGCTGTCGTCGTCGTCGTCTTCTTGAATGAGCTCAAGGACCGTTCGTAGAGAGACCAGCTCGCGCGACACTTTGTCGAGGTCACTACGAGTCTCGCGATACGTTCGAATGAAGTTGTGGATCGAGACAGAGAGAGTTCCAATTGCCGTTACAAGGCCGGCGCAGCTGCTGGCGATAGACAAAGGATCCATCGTGGCCGTGGAATGCCCTCAACATGGAGGAGGAGACGATTTGCAGCCTGCTTGACGCGGGGAAATGCGATAAGGCAGCTGGAGGAAACTGTCAGCCCAGGCTGCCGGTGTCGTTGGGCCCTTTGAGCAGCTGGGCAGACACCCTATTGGTAGCCTTCCATGGGATGAGGCTGATCTTGCATTACTCCAGCACAGCTCAGCGTATGTGTGGAGTCCCAGTATTGAAGAGGAATAACAATTGGAATTTGAGATTTGAAAGAAAGCTTTCTTGATGGTGTTATAGATATCATCTGCAAACTTCAGAAAAGAGTGCCCTGAGTACTCGCGACTACCCAAGTGGCACAAGAAGCATCTTAATTGACGGGAATGATGCATCGGCGCGACTTATCCAGCTGTCCAACAGGGCCACAGCGGGTGTCAGAAGGGACATCCAACCACTGAGCGGCGTACTTGATCCAGGTGCCATCATAGTGGCCCGAGATGGTGGTCTTGCAAGCGTTGCCGCCGTGAATGTCAACAGTGAAGGGAAGAGGGCTGGTGAAGCTGGTCCACTGGTCGCCGTCGCAGTTGATGCCGCCGTTGGTCTTGAACTCTGAGCCTCGGATAGTGACGGTGCCCTTGCTTCCCTCGAAGGAGTTGTCTCCAAAGACCACACTGAAGTAGCCGCTGTGTTTTATCATGTCTTGTCAGCTCGTGAACTTGGAGTCAAAGGCACGTTTAAAGCGTCTGAGAAAGGCACCTACCAAGCAATATCGCCATGACCATCGTTCCAGGTGCAGCGCTTTTCCAGATCGTGACCCTGATCAACTACATTCGTCTGGCTCGAGTCAAGGAAGGTCGTGATGAGATCGATAGCCCGGCGGGTCAGGCTAGGCTTGGGCTCGCCCGACAGCAAAGGCATGGCGTGAGAGCCGATGGCAAGAAGAGAAGTGACGAGGATCTTGGTGGAAACCATCTTGAAAAATATGACTGAGATTTACTTTGGTTGGAGAAAGATGAGTGTTTGATACCTTGAATGGGCGAGTTATGATGGTGAGTGATGATAAGGAGAATCAGGTTCATTTGAGCTGCGAAAGATGCTCTTCTTATACTCTATCGACGTCAACCCTCTCAGCGTTCAGGCTTATAGTCTTGGCCTACCAGAGTCTGCCTTACGCCTTGAGTCTCAACAATATGGTCTGTACGGTTGCATAAGGAGGATTCAGCTGAGTCTTGAGTGTTTCATCCTTTTCCGAGCACCTTGACAAGGCTAAGTAAGCTGTATGTTACACGCGTGAAGGATGTGTTCATTGTCAGCATTGTGTTCGCTTGAGATACTCTTGTACTTGGTTTTCTGGACAGAGCAAGGCTGACAGCCAGTATGCTGGAAGCCCCGAAATTCTTGAGGGAGACAACATCATCTTGCAACGGATTTACTTGATAACACTAAGGTAGGCAGTCATCTACAACTCTGAGCGTTTCCGTTGAATTCTAACCACGAGGCTATCTCAAGTGATGAGGTTTCGCTTGCACCTATATTCCTTCCACAATCTTGCGGGTTATTTCGCGCAGTCCGTGCATGCAAGAATTCTTGATAGTCAATGCATCCAGTACCTGTGCGTGTCTTCCAGTTACATCCCTTTGTACACTGTGAACACTGGCTGGTGTAACTCAGATCGTCCTGCAGGTTTGACCCTTTGAGGCTGAGGAGGCAATGCTGTGGTCTGTAAAACCATAGCAATATCGAATGATATGCACATGCAACCCCCTTGCCAGCATTGTAAGGAAGAGAAATTGCTACCTCTATTGATCGCGCATACTCAGGCTTACAGTATGCGCTCCTTTATGGCAGTATCTTGAACATAATTGGCTTGCCCAAGTCAATAGCCCAAGGATTCAGTCAGCTTTTCTAACCACTTTACGGGGCGTCGTTCTCTGTAAGTTGTCTCTATCGTTGGGTCATACAGAGCATCGTGAACGTTTGGGGGCCAGTTTCACATCGAAAGCGTCACCTTTGTGGCACGTATTCATTGGACCATCATCTCTGAGTCACCCAGGCTTGATCCCAGTTGAGGGTCCCCTGCAACTTGTGAATCTCGGTCCTGAAACCCTCATTCGGGCCCGGGCAGCTATAGAGACTCCGAGAGAATATATTTGACGCGCCGAATGATTGGAATCGGGTCGATACTGTGATACAGAAGGATTACTATGTTACCCACGCTGATCTGTCCTACATGATAGCGCCTGCGCACGTGAATCACTCGCTCACACCGATGCTACAAGGCCAGGTGTCACGCTTTCGCCATGTCTTGTCTCCATGTGCAATGGAATGTCATCATCCCGTAGTTATCTTGTTTAGAAACCGAGATTACTTCATAACCATGAGTTTGAGTGCACAGGGCAATGCCGAGACACCCAATACACTTACATCATGGCCCCTAAGAGGAATATGTGGTCATGTTGACTTTTCTGCATCTTGACCTCTCGACCCTAATAATCTATGGTATTCTACTTCCTTGGCGTTAATTCTAAACCTTTCTCGGTAACTTATTGGAGAATTTTCACTGGGACACAAGGAACGTTTCAATCATAAGGTTATTCTCTAGCAGTGTCTAGCAGAATACTTTGTTTATAAATAAAATAAAAACTGAGTCTAAACTTTCCACGCCCCATCATCATAAGCATTCAAGGCAAAGTGTCCAGTGTGAATGCTGAAATTCGTGTCAAGCTTTTTCCAGCCTTCACAACCCGCCAAATTGCCCTATGTTTCACGGGCCTGTAACTCATGGTGGGACTAAAGAAACTGACAAGAATTCATGCCGTTGATGCTGGCTCCAATGAGAGGGTTACAAAGACACCTGATACGCTTGCCTTGTACAGTGCTGTCCAGATTCAAGCAAGCTGAAGTCTCTCCCGTCACCTGGCCGAGAAATTCACCCTCACAACGTCCTCCATTTTCAGTCTTGCCGCCATACAGGTACCACGGGGTTCCAGCTTGGTAGACGGAGTGGGTGGTGTCATCCATGGTAACCATGTGGAGGTCAAAGCGATGGCCCATAGTTGAGGTCGCCAGAGCTGATCACAATAAGCATTCAGTCTTGAGTTCTTGATAGGAGTTGTGCCTTTACTCACCAATCATTGCTCTTGTATTCGTTGGCTTTGGGAAAAGCAGCCGAGGCCAGGCCAACGCTGGTAGCGAGGGCGACGACAATGCTGTTGGTGAAGTACATAGCGACGGAGGTAGTGGAATGCTGCTTAAGGTAGGATGGTGGAAGAAGTGCGGCTTGGTTTAGTAGATCTTGAATGCCTGAAGACTATGCTGGGAGAACAGGCGAATCTGGGGCGGATGGTTCGATAACTCTAGGCCGCAGTTAATTTATGGGAGTTTCAGGCATCTCGAGCCAAGGTTTCTGTCATGACCTGGTTTATGCCTGATCTGATCCTCCGTGATGACTGACGCTAACGCCTCGCTTCATAATCTGGTGCGACTGCTCCATGGATGGCCCTTCTTGACCGCTGCGGATTACTGGCACACTCGAGGATTTGTCAACCGTTCACAATCTGAAGCCGGCGCTTAACGTCGAGAAGGATCTACACAGCCTGACCTGGCAACTATAATTAGTCGTTACGCCAATCCGGTATTAGTGAGCCGCAGATAGTTTTTGGAAGGATCCCGGAAGGATCCCGAGCATGGCGCAGCCGGAACTCGGCTCGACCAAGGCCAAGCTCACAATAATATTGACTTATTAAAGTTCAATCCACGGGCAGAATGCTATTTTTGGGCTGCTTATATGGCTTAGCTGATGATGAATTAGTGCCGCCTTGCAGTTCGGTCGGCAAGCCGTTACCGTACGGCTGTGCCTTGCAGTCCGGCATGTGACTTCCAAGCACATTTTAGCCAATGCCAAGTTGGAATATTTTCGGCCTGATCAAGGCTGAAATATGAAATGGGGCTAGAGTAAACAGAAGAGGTGGCGATGATGAAGAAAGTCTTTTTGGTGGTGCAACGATCACCTCACAATCATCGTCCACATTATAGAAAAGCTTCAGTAGAATAATGGTCATTGGAAGTGATTTTGAACTTCTCACTTCAAGTTTTCAGGTTGAATTGCCACGGGCAAAGGACCCCTGGAAATGGCAAAGCAAAGATTAACGAGCTCACATAAAGTCACTATCAGGAACTTTTGTGCGTGGCCCCGGCTATGTGAACAACGACGGTCCAAACTACATCACACAGGGGAACATTCGCTTAGAGCAGACCATAAGTCATATGGGGTATACGGTTGTTGTTTACTCAATCAATGATGCTATTGCAGAGGTGGTTCAGGTATGGGTAGGCGGAAATGCAAGTGTTTACAACTCAATTGTCAAAGTCGCTTCCTCCCTAATAGTTATCTACACGCAGAGTTGATGTGAAAGCTATTCCTTTGGTTTCTGAGCCCAAACAACCTTCTGGCGGTAGTAAGGGTGCATCTTACCCGCCCTCAGCTCACGGCGCAGCAGAGATATGTAAACCTCAACCTCCTCTTTGGACCAACCCTCGACCGTATTCGCCATGAACAGCACATAGCCCTCAATGTCCTGTTCCAGCGTGGCTTGGGCAAACTTGCCAATTTCCTTGAGCTTGGCATCCTTGGGCCATCCGCCAATGGGTATCTAAATGGCAAAGTCCCGTTAGTCGCTTGAATCGATGGCTAGCAAGAAGAGGGAGAGCGTACCTTGGCGTCCCGCTCCTCGAGGTTGACAAATCCAGCTGCCTCCATGGATTTTCTCTGGACTTCGTCTTCCACGACTGTGAATGAGCGGCCAATCTTCTTACCACCCTCCACAAAGAACTTTCCCCATTGATTCATGGCGCTCTTGTCGTGAATTGTCCCGTCATCACAATCCATTCTCGACAGCGCCTCGTGGCTTTCGATGTAACCGCCTGGCTTGAGGCACTTGTAAGCTTCCTTGAATAGCTTCTCCCAGTCTACAATACTGCCAACGAGCCAGCGGAGGTGGATGAAATCCTGAGAGTTTGGAGCAAAGGTCCATTCTTGGGTGCAGTCCTCGATTTCACTAAGCAAGGGTGAGCCTTCGGTTAAAGAGGAGGTTAGAAGAAGGTTAACATGACTTACAACCGCAGGTTTGGCGGAACCCAGCCGGGTTGGATGGGCGAAATATCTGTGCCGATAACTTCCGTCTCAGGGAATGCATCTGCAAAATCGCTATAGTCATGGTCGTTAATACGAGTTTCTGGCGCTTCAGTTGATGGCGTCAAACTTACATTGCCCAGACACCTAGAAGTGCAAAATAAGTCAGTTCAGGGCATCAAGACATTGCTGGGCCTCGAGACGTACCTGTGCCTGTTCCTATATCGATAGCGTTCTGTATTTCCAAGAGTCAGAGAGTCAGAACTCGAGGGGATTCAAGGGCATAGGATCTTTGCAAACCTTGATATCTTTCGAGATGGGTGCAAGGTGGAGGGCACCATCCAGGACAAGTGTCAGAACATGATGGCTACCAGAGTCAGCAGTTGCTCGCTACTCTCTTTACTGTCCTTACTTGATGTCCATGGACTCATTTTGTTTTTCATCATTCGTGCCCCTAGAAGAGTGTCAACAATGGCACGTTTCTAGTCATGCTGCATTCACCAACCAGTACTGGGCGTTTCCTATGTCCCTGTGGTAAGTTCTACCGCTGATGTTTCGATACTCGAGTATGCTCGAAGTGATAGAGGCCGTGGAGCTGGCATTGTCATCCCCCAGAGCAGAATCACGATCATCCTCGGCTGCCAGTTCCTAGCTTGGTTCTTAGAGAGATGCGATCATGTGTAGCTTTGCGTGGTATGATGGCACACATACCTCGGCAACTTGAGCCCAGTGCTGAGGAGGCAGCAGACCAGAGCCTTGAGCTTCCGTCTCCGTACGATCAGAAGGCCTGGGTTCAGACATGTTTACGTCTTATCGTTCAAGACTCGGCGTAGTTGAGCTAGGTGTGAAGCGTAGAGGGAAGAGCTCTTCGCTAGACGGGCCATCTATCCTACCGCTTGCTTTTAACCGGACCTTCGGCGTGGTCAGGCCACGACATGTCCTGATGTCCACAATAGCCGCGGAGCTAATTCCGAAAATGGATTGACGTGTCCGTGACAGAGCATGGGTTTTGAGGCACTAAACACGACTAAATATCCTTGCAGGTTCGCTTAGCAAAAGCTAAGTATTTGCTTCACCGCTGTCTCGTTATAGTTGCGAACCATTCATACATAGAGAGTTCCTGGTTTCTTATAAGAATCAAAGATCTAGGAACTGGCCTATCCTACCGTGGGAAGCTTGCTAACATACGAAACTTTGACTACTCTATGAAATGCCCAGAATCTAATAACCACGATGGAGATGTTCATCTTGGTTCTAAATCTTTTCCAGCAATACAACCTTACTGTCGTAATCAGTCCCGAAACGATACTGGATACCACCATTCATCAACGTTGCCCCAGAGAATGTACCCTTGCCCTCGACTTTATACTTGGCCGACTCATCCAGGCCCTGCAGACGAAAGACCGGAAAGCTATGTACAGTAGTCGCTCGAATCTGGAAAACAAACAGAACGGCCTGTTCCCCATCTTCCGAAATGAAGAGGGCCGCGGGGAAGTTTGAAGCTTCAGGTAGATTCAAGCGCCACATGTCTCCTCGTACGATGATAGGGTTAATCTTCTCAGCAAGAGCAAGAAGTTCGGGAATCTGCGCTCTGTCTCCCTCAGGAATAGCAGCTGGGTTAAGCTCCAGCCCGAAAGAGCCTCCCATCATTGCAACGTGAGCCCGGAACCGGATTGGAGTTGTGCGTCCAGTAATATCGTTGGGTACAGCAGAGATATGTGCACCTACTGTAGATGGCGGGTATACCAAAGATATACCAAACTGGATGTAAATGCGATCGAGTGCGTCGGTATTGTCTGATGTCCAGACCTGGGGGAAATACTGCAAAATCCCAGGGTCGAAGCGACCTCCTCCAGCTCCACAACCTTCCCATAAGATGTCAGGAAACCTGCTTGTTAACTCTTCGAAGACATGATACATGCCAAGAACGTAGGCGTGGTAGTTGTCAGGGGTTGAGATCTCATGAATACCGCGGTTGGCGTCCCACTTAACATAAGTAACTGGAGCGCTCTCCAAGATGTTGGAAACGGATCGGATGATAAACTCCTGCACTTCTGGAAGCGCTACATTCAAGACCAGCTGGTGACGGGTCTCAGTGCGCGGGTAGTCGCCGGCATGCAAAGCCCACTCGGGGTGCTCTTCATACAAGGCCGACTTTTTGTTGACCATCTCAGGTTCAAACCAGAGACCAAACTGCAAGTTTTCCTTGGTTTCGGCGGCTTTCAAGTCAATGACCTTCTCTGCGAGCTCCTTCAAACCATTCGGGAGCCTCTCGGGGTTCACTACCCAGTCGCCCAAGCCGGCATAGGAGTTGACACGAGGGTATTTGTCTCCGAACCAGCCATCGTCCAGTACAAAGAGTTTCGCACCAAGCTTTGCAGACTCTTGAGCAAGCTTGTATATGATGGTTTCGCCATAGTTAAAGTACAAGCCCTCCCAGCTGTTGAGAAGAACTGGTCGAGGCTGGTAGACGAACTTGCTTTTGATGAGGTGTTGGCGATAAAGGCGATGGAATGTGCGTGACATGTGGCCGATCCCCGTGTTCGAGAATACAGATACACATTCTGGGGATTCCAAAGACTTCCCGGGCTTTAACGGCCATGAGAGTTGGCCAGGGTTCATACCCACGAGTGTACGCGTCAACCCCTGGGGGCTCTTTTCAACCTCGATCTGGAATGAGCCCGAGTAAACGAGCGAAAAGCCCCAAGCTTCACCATGAGACTCTGTTGTGGTTGGTAAGACAAGAGAAAGAAAGGGGTTGTGAAAGTGTGAAGAATAGCCAGTGGTGCTTCCAAAGCTTGCATTCCGTTAGTAAAGAAAATATTGAGCCTTGGGACTAACCTACCCCTGAAACCCCTGCTCAAGTTTACGGCGAGTTCTGTTGCACTCTCGCGACCATTCGCCTTGCAGTTGGAGCATCTCGTAGTCGCCATGTGGGAGATCAACGCTCAGACTGGCCAGCTTCTCGACGCTGATTGCCTTGCTGCCTTCGTTGGTAATCTTCACGGCTCGAACAATGGTGTCGTGGTTGGGGAATATGGAATAGGACAAGTCTGCTGCAACAGAACTGTAGCTATCAAAGAGGTAGATGATAAGTGTCGCTACCTCATCATCTCGGCCAAACGTAGATGGCAGGTTAGATAGAGCAGGTTTTCCGTTAATCACGGAGTGGGATTTATACTTGAAGTAAGAGACCGTAGAGCCATGTTCGTGCTTGATAGAAACGGCCGGAGTTCGAAAGTCTCCCCTACCGAGATCAGGGAACTCGCGTCTAAGGCTGGCTTGGGTCGTCCATCCACCCTCTTCAAAGAAGCTCTGTGTCAAGGGATCTTCGGTCACATAGCCTCCGAAATGGTCTAATAGTAAGTCGCCAGTTTCGGTGTCGACATGGAAGCGGTAGGAAACCTTCTTTCCATTGAGAGCGAATGAAGTTCCGTCGACCACGATGGCTGCCATCAGTCAGCCACATGCACAACTCCTCATGATTATCTATCGAGAGCACTGGAAGTCTACTCACGGCTGGCTTTGGAACTTTTTGAGACTGCCTGGATCACAGCTCGCGTCATATTGTCTTGGGTAGACCGTCTCTGACTTGCGGTATGTGTCAGGGGAGCAAATGTACGAATAGAAGATCGAATGATCTCATGTTAAATACGTTGAATTACGGGGTTTTCTATTCTTCCACTGCATATAAATAAACCAAAGGAGGTGGTGATTGGCCTTTGTACATGCGTACACGCGGGGGATCGGTCTCACGGGCCGGGAGCCCGATGAGGATGTCGGAGGGCCAGGTCCGAACCAGGTGTAGTAATACGGGTTGTCGATACCTTTAATGACGAGTCAGCAATATTTTCAGGCGATACAAAGCTTCTCGAGAAATCAACCATGTTTCAAGTACCTGTTGCGTCTATCATAGGGGTCAGGCTTAGTACACGATGTTAGTCCTTAGCAAGTCCAGGGGCAGACTAATCAACCATCTCTAAAAGTCCTCGTTTCTTCTCGTTCGTATCCCTTCACAACGTGTAGCTTCTAGATGTATTCGATTTGTTGTGCGAACAGAGATTGGAAAGGAGCAACTTGGGCCAAGTAAAGATGAATGATTTGGCACGATTAACTATATAACGAAGCTCTTTTTCAGCCTGGAAAAACTGACTAGTTAACGCAAAGGCTACGTAACTATACCGCGTATAGCAGCCTTCTTTTCTAATCTGATGTTAAGTGCTGCCCAGGTAGTTAAGTATAGTTGGTCAACTCTGGGCGTTGTGCCAAAGTCATTCTAAGTGAGCATACTCTTCCACATGACGTCCTTTTCTATATCATGCTTGCGCAGCATGATGGTAACCTCGAGTACCTCATCAGCCGGCCGCTTCCTCGGCATGACAAGTCCAACACCATCCAAACGTGACTGATTCATCCCTGAAATACGGTGAGGTAAAATCTTGAGCAGACTGATCGCAACTTTGTAATAGTTTTGAGAGACTGCTTCAAAGCGGCCTTGCTCAATGGTCGAAAAGATCTTGTCCAGCACAAAGGGTGGTATCATCAATATCTAACAATGAATTGGCCAATAGCAGACAACAAAGTCTTCAACAACTTTCTCTTAATGGAACTTTTAGAAAAAACCTCAGTTGCTCGTTGCTCGTGTCAGGATGTTAACATCGTAATTAGTCAACCTTGGGGTCAACGACTGTGTTGTCAGTATCAAGCATCGTTGGAATTGATAGACATAATCATGTTAAAATTCTCTTGGGTATCTGAACGCTAACCTCTAGTACGTGTAAATGCATTTCCCATCCTCGCAATCTCAAGTATCCAGCAGCAAATGACTAACCATCTCTCTCGTATGCTTCACCAACGACACACAATGCGGCTCCTTATCCTTGTCTTGATGCTGCATATGACGGCCAATCCCCTTGCTAGTAGGAAGTCTGCCCGAATGCCACCCCAGCTGGCGATCCTCCATCAGCTGCAGCATGTCGTTAAAGGACGTGAAGATGGAGTAAGGCGAGCCAAAGACCTCGTCCTTGATCGCCCTTTTCGCAATATTGTGCCAGTCCAGGGGATCCAAGCTCAGCGGAAACCCCAGAGGATCTTGGGGCACGATTCCACTCGGAGATTTGGTTTCATGTTTTTCGCCGTCGCTGAAAAATAACAGCTTTGCCTCGTTCGCATCTTGAGCCCGCCGTGTCTCGTCCTCAACTGACTTGAAGATCTTCTTATACCCCTCGGCGATGGAGATGATGAGGGTGTTGAGGAGCTGGGCATTTTGCATCGCCCAGAGAAACTGTGTGGGGCACACTTGGCATTGAATGACGCCGGCTGCTGTCGCGGTCAGATGGCGGAGGAGAGACAGGCGTGCCATGAAGGGGAGATTGTCTGCTTTCCGGACTTCTTCGAGGGACAGGTAGAGGTTTGCTAGACAAGCACATGTCTGCTCCCCAGATTCTGGCTCTGAAGCTAGGTGTTTGGGGTTAACGTTTGTATCACATCTACGACAGGTCAGCTAGAGGTCACCAGGGTAGAGAGATCGGCTTACTCCCATGATGCCAGATCAGTTGTTGTATCGTCTGGTGGCTGTAGACATGGACCGTATCCAACTCTCTCAAGCTCACTCCCGCCTTCACTGGGAGTGCTCTTTGCGAGTGTAGGAGGAGAGGTCCCGCTGGTGAGGCTACCACTGGTAGCAGTAGTGGTATCCTGCTCCTCACTTTCGGACTGCAGCTTTCGCTTCTTGGGTCTTCCCATGGGCAAACGCGCAGAATACTTGCATGCGTCTGCCATGCCTAGACACCTTCCACAGACTGGATATCCGCCGTCACATTTCAACTTCTTTTGTCCTTTGACGAAGAGTCAGTACCTCGGTTGTGTAAGCGGGGAGAGTGACTGACTACACTGATCACAGGAGGCTCTCCTGCTGGCAGGGTCCTGCAAGTCCAGAGTCATGATTATATCAAGAATCAAATCGCCCGCAAACTTATACCTACAATCCAAATTCCGCGTGGTCAGTTGAGAAAATGACGTGTAACTGGAAGCTTACATCGCGTTGTCGGGTGAGATTGTGGACCTGATCATACTGGAGCTCCACCACGAGGGGAGTCGCCAAGCCCGGAGCCCGGGACTTGCATATTCCGATCGCCCAACCACCGACCAGAAAAAAAATTTGGATTTTCCTCGACGATAGTGATAAAGGGCCCCCACTATCAAAGAAACTCGAGACTTTCCGCATCTCCAAAGAACAGACATTTGCGATTTGCGACAATGGCGCCCTCAAAAGAAGTCGTTGCTGCTGGCTCCAACGCCGTAGCCAAGATCGATCCCGATCAGGTTTGTTATACCGTTGGAATGCATTCAAGACGCCCATCTAACGGACAATGTAGACCCTTAAAGCCTCCAAGGCTCTCTTGGCACACATCAAGAAGGCTTCAAAGGAAAAGGCTGAAGAGTCCGGCAAGCGCAATCTCCTCGACGACAACGACGATCCTCTCGAGATCCCCATCTGGCTCAACCTCACCACCAAGCGTCACATTGTCGACAAGGCCCGCCTGCAGCCTGGCAAGATCGCCCTCCCTCACTCGCTCAACGCCGACGAGTCCACCACCATCTGCCTCATCACCGCCGAGCCCCAGCGCGCCTATAAAGATATTGTCGCCTCGGACGAGTTCCCTGCCGACCTCGCTAAGCGAATCACCCGTGTCATCGACTACGCCAAGCTCAAGGCAAAGTACAGCCAGTACGAGGCTCAGAGGAAGCTCTTTGCTGAGTGCGACGTCTTCCTGGGTGACGATCGCATCATCAATCGGTTACCCAAGGTTCTCGGCAAGACTTTTTACAAGACCACACAGAAGCGACCCATTCCCGTGGTGCTGCAGGCCAAGGCGCCCAAGGTCGACGGCAAGCGACAGAAGCGACAGAAGACAGAGGGCGTCGTCAACGCCGGCACACCCGCCGACATTGCCAAGGAGGTTCAAAAGGCCATTGGCTCGGCGCTCGTCAGCCTTGCCCCTACCACTAACACGGCCATCCGAATTGGCTACTCAGGCTGGACCCCCGAGCAGATCGCCGACAATGTCGACGCCGTTGTCACCGGTCTCGTCGAGAAGTGGGTGCCCCAGAAGTGGCGCAACATGAAGAGCGTTTATATCAAGGGCCCCGAGACTACTGCTCTGCCCATCTGGCTGACCGACGAGCTCTGGGTCGACGACAAGGATGTCATCGCCGAGGACGAGGAGGCCAAGGCCATCAAGGCCGAAAAGGCAAACATCGGCAAGAAGCGCAAGTCACTCGACAACACCGACGAGGCCGATGCCGAGGCCCCCGCGCCCAAGAAGAAGGCCAAGAAGCAGAAGCAGGTGACCGAGGGCGACGACGACAAGCTGGACAAGCAGATCTCGGACCGCAAGTCCCGGTTGAGGAAGCAAAAGGCCACGGCCAAGAAGGCTATTGAAAACTAATACTCTCGTATTACTCACGGCACCGGTGTTGGGGCGTTGAACAGGCGGCAAAAACCAGAGTAGAACTGTATACTTGCATTCGCAATCGCATTCAATGACAAATTTACCCTTGAGTGGTATTACACGCTAGCCTTGACCCATGACCAGACCGTTGACCCATATCCCAATAACAATATCGCGCCTGGTTCCCATGTGCAACTTGAACCGATTACCCAGAACATTCCCGAGAAGAACGAGTGCATTCCTCAAAAGTCGTCTTGGCGCAACGCTACAGCTCCTCCGACTCAAAGTAGCCGCCGTTCTTGGGGTCCTCCATGTCGGACACAAAGGTTCGTTTCCAGGGGCCAAAGTATTCAGTAATGGTCTTGTTGAGGAGCTCCTCCATGTTTTCGAGATGGTCGCCAGGGGCGCTGCGGAACCTCAAGCCACCATTGCGGTCAAGCTCACGGAGACCAATCCAGTCCTCCTGGTAGAGCTTGCGGGCCCTCAGTGGGATGATTTCGGTGCCGTTGACCTCCTCGAACCACGACGACTCCTTTGGGACAACCATGGTATCGTCCTCGAACATCCACATGACAAAGTTCTGAAGGCTGGCGATGTTTGCCTTGTACTTTTCGCTCTTGAGCTCGCGTTCGTTGTTGATATCGGCGAGGAAGTTGGAGTATTCGAGATAGTTGTCGTAGTCTTCGGGGTCTCGGTAGTACTGGGCAGGGACCAGGCGTGACTGAACAAAGTTGCTCCAGACATTAAATCGCAAAAGCGCCATAGCTCCCTTACAGATCCAGTCGGATTCGCCACAAACTCTGAACTTAACAATGCCGTTGTGCTGGCTACCGAAAGTGACCAGGCTGCGCACCTGGGGAAAGTTGCATTGCTCGACGTAACCACGCAGGAACTGGCCGCCCTGGGAGATGCCAATGGCATCAATCGCTGGTGCAGTAGACAGGATTGGATGCCTGGCAAGCTGCTCGCAGACGTGCTCGATCTGAGCTGTGACGTTACCAGTGAATGTGCCCGAGCGATCCTTAGTTGGGTCTTCGTCAACAGCAATCACGTGGACAAAGGTTCCGGGGTTGATTTTCTCTGCGAGTTCCTCGATGGACTTCATTCCATCGCTGTTGAACTGATCGCCAAGACCGTGCCAGACAACAATGGGTAGAGGGGTGTCAGTCACGTTATCTCTCTGGTAGGCGGGTGCGGCGTGGCCATGGCCAGCCAGAGCCCCGATGGCAAAGCCAAGCCGGAGCAAGGAAGGGTAAAGCATGGTGATGAATGCCGATAAGAGATGATGATTTCAGTGATGAAGCTCCAAAAGGACCAAAAGTGATGCGATGAGCGTGATGAGTGCTGTTGATACTGGAGCTGATGTGGATGAAGATGGAGAGTTTGCCCGGAGCTGAAGACGTCAGCAGCTGGGAGCTATAACCCTCCACTATTGCCGTGTAGCAACCGGAAGGGGCAGGGGAGGGCGGAATTGGAGGAGGAGCTGCTGGGGTCATGGCGGCAGGAAGTTGCTCCGCACTCACCTCAAACTTGACTTTACATTATTATACTGGGCAGTCACTCAATGCATTGAACCGCATTCAAAGATGGAAAACTGCAAGGACTCCCGAGTGCCTGTTCTCTCAGAGGCTGAGAATGATCGTCAGCCCCATCGGCCTTCCCTAACCAACGTGCAGATCCCACCTCCCACCTCCCAAAGCTACTCGCCGGCAATCTTTGGTAAACCTCAAGTGGAAGAGAACTGAAGGTCTGTTGTTTCAAGCCAAATCTACGCTTCGATATGACGAACCTGCTTACTATTCCGAGTCTTTTCGGCTTTCGTTCTATTCTTGGCGGGTTAGGGGGTTGAAAGTGCTGGCTTCCTTTTATTTGAAGCTTCAAGTCCAACCTCGTAAATGCTCATCATGACTAGCTCCTCCCAATGATCTCTCATTCGCAACAACTTCTAGCCCTTCGTTCAACTTGAACAAGCCTTTATTTCCTCAATACCCCTTCCAGATTCATTTATTAATTTGCATCCCTCCCTATAACCAAACCCGACTGCTCTTCCCTTTCCTTCTTAGAAGGAATACGATGGTGAAGTGGCCGCGTACCTTCCTACGGTGTCGTTTGCCAATCTATAATATTTAGGGCAACTCAGACCTTCCAACTGGCGGTGACGTTGTTTTCAGCTGTCTGTGGCTTTTCTGATCGCGAAATGCGAGTGAACCACTCGGTTGGTAAGGGACCCCTCGTGTACCATTGGGTCCCAAGAGTGTTTTCGTAGTAGCAGAGCCTACTCATTCGTGGAGCGGATAATTGACAGGTATAAAATCATATTCAGCTCTGGTCGTGTGTTTAGTCGGTGGGCGTTTCCTAGGAAAGAAATGGGAATGGGGTTTGGTGTGAAGCTGCTATCAACTTCAATAGATCATACAAATGCAGTCTATTACTTGCTTCTACTAACCATATGAGAGCATTTCATATGGAATAATAGTACAGAGTTTTAGAGAATATTCTCTAGATAAATTCATATCATGGGAAGATAACGCAGTCTGATTGTTGAATGTCAACGCTGGCGGGACCTGATGGACGCCGTTGTAGTGTGGCTTTTAGCTTGGCGCCACAATCACCAGCCTCAGCCTTGTCGCAACAGAAGTTGGATCAACCTTCGCCAACTCTACAGAAACACATCACAACAACTGTCGCGATCGATGTCATTTGCCGAACCCTACCGTCGCATATGCTAGCCATTACTCTATTATTCTTGCCAAGAGCGGGCGTCTTTAGTCACTCGAGCCTCCAGTGCCGCCTACGCCGACGACTTGAAGATTTGCACCTCTTGCTCCAAGAACCAACCGAACCGAAGCCTCTGCGCAATTGGTAAGATCGCCAGGGCCAATTCCTCCAGTATACAAGCTTTATCGCCTAGTGCCAACCCAGTCTGGCGTGCAGCCGCTCAGAATGGCTCCTTCAAATACCGAGCGAGCCGCCAACGCGACGAATGGCGACGCAGCCAAGATCGGGCCTCATCCAGGCTTCATCTCCAGCTCGAACCAGTACACTTCCGAACTGAAGCTTCGACGAATGCTCAAGGACAACGGCTGCGACCCGGCGAGGCAGGATAACTACCGACTTCAAGGCGTGCAATTGATCGACAACGTCAGAGAATATTTGCAGCTGTAGGTTTGGATCCTGGCAGATACACACCTCGCTCAGTCTGCTCCCGTAACTGACAGCAAATAGGCCTGTCCGGACATTCGATACGGCGTGTACATACTTTCACAAATTCCGACTCAACTTTCGAGACGCCGAATACAACTATCAAGACGCAGCGCTGGCTTCGCTATTTGTGGCTTGCAAGGTTGAGGATACCATCAAAAAGTCAAAGGATATTCTCGCGGCGGCATACAATGTCAAGAACCCAGACAAACCGGCAGCCCCTGATGACAAGGTATGTTGATACCATGCGGATCCCTGACCATCTTTCTAACGGTT
Source organism: Fusarium cicatricum (assembly GCA_021730345.1). Classification (NCBI taxonomy): domain Eukaryota; kingdom Fungi; phylum Ascomycota; class Sordariomycetes; order Hypocreales; family Nectriaceae; genus Fusarium; species Fusarium cicatricum. Next base: position 21,056 of record JAJODA010001207.1, on the reverse strand, counting down.
GTAGATCTTTGAGTCGCCCGGCAAGATCATCATCTGTCTCGAGCGGCTGATCCTCGAAACCATCGGCTTCGACTTTCGCACCCGATATCCCCAGAAATTGCTTGTCAAGGTGGTACGAGACATCTTTGGCAAAGAAGATGGCAGGCAATTCTTCGAGACAGCCTACGCCATGTGCATCGACATATACAAGACATTTGTACCTATCAAGCGCACAACCTTCTCTATGGTCATGGCCGTGGTAGAGCTCACAGCTCTGATGATGGGAGAGCACGCCGATAGAGTACGCGAGTACGCTTCCAGTAAGAAACAGTATCACCGAGGCGCCGTCATGGAGTCGATGCTCGATATCCTCGACCTTTACGTCCAGCACCACAAGTCCACCAAGGTCGGGTCGCAGTTCGATCTCAACAGGATCATTGATATCAAGATTCGCCTTAACAACGATCTTGAAAAGGCATTCGAGCCACGTTATCTACACTTTTGCTCCCGCTGCGAGGCCGAGGATCCCCAACCTTCAACACCAGCATCGGCTACATCCCCCGCCACATCGGCATCATGGCCCGGAGATGCTTCAGGACGGCGAACCGCGCGAGGGCAGGACGGGACGATGCGGTTTGTTTTTGATCCTGAAGCCGCCAGAAGCGAGCAGGATGTAACTGGGGGTTACTTCCGTGAGGAGTTTGAAGAGTACGAGGTCGAGGTCGACGAGCCGATTCCTCCACCGCCTCATCACGAAGGCGGACGCGGAGGTTATCATGGCCCCAGGGATCGAGGAGATCATCGGCGGGGAGGACCGTACGGAGGATTCCGAGGAGATCGGCACTACAGGGGAAGGGGGAGACACTACTGATGCCCTTGTTTCTGGACGTTATCGAATCAATAGAGATACCCCTACGGCAGATGGTCTTACATTCCGCCTACGAATCATACAAAACTCAGTTGCTCACAACCCCCAAGTTCCCAACCAGGCTCGACCAAGACCCGGCCAAGCCTGGCCAAGATGACAGCATCTCCTGGCACGTCTCGTCCTGCGCAAAGAAATATGCCGCCATCGCAACCAAGCCCGGCACCGCAACGTACGACAATTTACGCGCAAAGGCCTTGGCCCCTCTCTTCATGATAACGGCCAGCTTTTCATGGAACGAGTCCTTGTCATTGATATGGGGGAACGGCACATCCGGCACTGGCTTATCGAGAAACGCGCAAAGCGGCTCCCAGCCATCCTTGAGGCTGTACTCGAGCAGCCTCTCTTGTGGCGTCGTCTCCCTCATGATCTGGTAATGGCGCTTGTAACCCTTCTTTGCGTTCGCAACCAGCTCCTCCTTGTTGGTCGCCTTGAAGAAGTGCTTGCACCAAATGGAGGACAGGCCGTCGACTTCCGAGACGTACTTTGCGCCAATGGCGGAGAGAAACCGCCAGATGGGGTTGTACATGACGGCGATGACGCTCTCGTCAAAGCTCTTGAACCACGCGTCCACGTCGCGCTCGACGAGCACCACCTTGGAGTCCGGATACGCAGAGACCATCTCCGGGCCGAAGCAGTTGGCGGGATAGTCGCAGATGGCGCCGCAGTGGCCGAGAAGCTGGTCAAAGTCGTCGCGGTCGAGGGGCTTCTGACCCGGCTGGGGCTCGTACTTTCTCTCGAGTGCTTCCTTCCAGAGCTCGACCTCGCAGATGTTGGAGAACATGGCGAAGCCGTGGTATACGTCGTCGTAGCCGAGGATCATGAGGGCTCGCTGCATCGCTATGGTTGTTGGCGGGCTGATCCTTGAGGTGGAGGAGGCAGACTTACAGGATGTGCCTGTGCGGGACATTCCCAGGGCGAGGACTTCTATAGGAACTGTTCGCTTACATTTTCGGCGGTCGATGTTGAGGTCCGGCCGGAAGAGTTCTGGGTGCTTCTCCTCTGGACTTTGCATGAGCGACATGGTGCTTGTGTATCTGGATATCCAGTCGTCTCTTGGTTCTGTCGTCACTTCTCGCCTGGAAGCTGGTTATTCTTCTGTATTCCTCTGAACAATATACAAAGAATAACAACACCTACATGGCGACACATGGCCGCGTGTTCCTCTATTTATACATCTCTGGTTCTCTCCAGGCAATGCCATCTCACACCTCCGCCAGGGCTCTCCTTGAACCTCAACCCCACGACTACACTCCATCTCGCAACCCATTTCCTGTTCTGAAACGATGCCGTGCCATCACAGCTCCAAGGATCCCTGTTTCCGCAGCGGACCGTCGGGGCCCCGCTTACGATCGGGTCCTCGGCGACGGCCCTCGGTCTGGGGCAAGTTGTTTGATGCAGATCGGAGCTGGGATCCCCGGTTTCTTTGTTAGGAGAAGGGTGTTTCGTTCGTCGGACCATCGGGTTCCCCAGCTTCAAGTCGGGGCGTCGGTTCAAGAGGAGTAACACTCGGGGCCATAGTGTTGTCGCTGAGCTATCAACATGTATATAAAGGAACCTCGTTCGGGTCGTGTGGTTCATACAGACTCGTTATATAGTGGCAGTCCTCTCTTCGCAAAACCCTCCTGTTCCATCTCTCACGTCACAAGTCCACAAGCCTCTGCCTGCCTCTGGCAGGTGGACCACCAAGACCAGGAGGTATCATCTTATGTGCATGACAATGATTTGTCTCGTCAAAAGCCTCAAGTCTCCCCACCAAAAGCGAATCAGGAGTGTGCTTGGACTCGACGGAACAAGGGTCCCTCGCCGCCGATCAACAGTCAGCCAACGTTGCAATATTATGCTTTGGCTTTCCTAGCTAAAGATTGTTTAGTTCATCTTCTAGCGCCAGTATCGGCTCATATATTGTATCGTTCAGCTGCTCTTCTGCTGCATGAGCCAAGCAAGACAGTGTATCATCTCCAGCATACTCGAAATTACTTGCTCTTGAGAGATATATTCATACAATGGTAGATCAAGTATATCTATCCACTGCTCATGCTCAATGATTGAATGCCCATAATCTCTCACTCAAGTTTCTAGTACTTGACTTTCGTTGAATCACATGCACGGCTTTGTAGAGCTATCAGTCGACCACAATGATATGGATATTATATTCTATTCATGGTAAAAGCAACATCGCATGTGTCATCTATTTCAAGCTACCATTTCCCTTGTCATCTCTCACCTTCACCTTCTCCTCTCCATGGTCTCCAATCATCAAGTCCTCCCCAGACGGACCACTTGATTTCACGCCCTCAATTTCGTCCCCCTTTTCCTCCTGCCCCTTGGTCTCGACAACTCCCTCGGCGCTCTTGATGCTGCTCGCCTTGCTTACGTCCGCGCTGACCGGACTCTGCACCCTCAGCCCTAGATCCCTCACCGCATCTGGGTCCTCGATGTTCGCACCGTGCCAGTCTGCTGGCCTCGTCTGCGGTACGGGCTGCCCTTCAGCCGGTTCCGGAACCTCCTCCGGTGCCGCGCCCGTCCCGGAGGCGCGCCACACCACGGCGATGCGGTCAAAAGCCCGGGCACCCTTTCGGCTGGAGCCCTTGATGCCGTCCATGGCGTCCCACTCAATGCTAAAGACGCCACTGTCCAAGGGCTTGCCCTCGCGCTCGGGTCCCTGGCCTTCGAAGAAAGTATTGAACCAGACATGGGCAACCGCTGTGACCATGGTGAGACCCATGCTCTTGGGGGTCTTGTTGCGGCGCTCGACGGAGATGTTGACGTCGCTATTGGCTACACGGATGGGTTCGCTGGGCCTTAGAATGACGGCCATGCCGCCGGGCTCTTGTTCTGAGTTTGTATCCGTAACATCGGTTTTTGAGGAGGTGGTGCTAGGGGGTACAGAGCTGCTCTTGGTCTTTTCTGTCCCTGACCTGTGTGAACCCGCCGGTGAGACTTTGTGTAGTAGTTCTGTGCCTTTGCGCTTGATGGTCTGCTTCGCATGCGTTGATCCCTTGTCATCTGCCGTGGAAGACTCTTTGTTGTTGCCAGGGTTCGTCGCTTCTGCGAAGTGAGCTTCTTCTGGTGCCGTCTGCTTTGACTTGGCAGCCGGATATCCAGCCATCTCCCAAATCATGTCGCTTATGCCGCTCTCATCGGGCGCTTCGGGGTCGATGAGCACCCTCTCACTCTTCTTGAACGTATGGAGAACCTCGATCCGCTTGCCTTCGTCTGCAAAGCCTTCCACGTCGACCTTGACTCCGTTTCGTAGGCCCCAAACGTGTACCTCAACGATCTCGATGGGCCGGTCAGAGTATTTCTTGGCGCCGCGAGTCCAGCGCTCGACGTAGCTGATCCATCGAAGCTGTGAGGGAATGGAAATGCCGGCGCCGAACTTGGGACGCATTCTTCGCTCAGTAAAGCGCGCAAGAGCATCTTCTGGCTTCCAGCCCTCCTCGGCAATAAGATAGCTGCAGCTCATGGTCCCGCTGCGTCCTTTGCCAGCCTTGCAGTGAACTACCACGACTCTTGACTTGCTCTTCTCTTGTTTTTGTACCGCGTCGCTCGTCTCGTCATTTGTAGCTCTGCTACCGTCGAGATTGCCGCCATGTAGCCAGTTGCGCATGCTGGCCAATATCATGGGTACGAGTCTAAAGGGCGGCGGGTGGTGATCTGGCCACGGGTAGTGTCTCACGCGACCGTACACAGCATCGTCGGGGTATCCTGTCCCCTCGGCGCGGAACTCCCATATCGCCCATTCTTGATCGTGTTTGGATTCGAGGAATTTGACAAGCTGGTCTAGGGGGTTTCGGTAGGCAAGTTGCGGGTATGTTTGCGAAGGGCCGGATCTAGAGGGCGCAAGATGGCGTCAGCAGGGAGCGGTTATTGCGACAAACTCGAGGAAGAAAGCTCCTAACTAGATTTAAATCCGCTGATTCTTGTATACGTACGTGGCAATGATGTGATCAGTTACATAGCAGAGATCCAAGCCAGCTTCTGGATGCCGAGCTCGTGGCCCCGCGACAATTTGTCGCAACAGCGAAGCCATAATCGGTGGTCGTAGTAACCTTAAAGAAAGGATCAGACAACGAAAATACCTCTAGTCCGAGTTCAAAGGTGGTATGATCGAGTAAGGAAAAGGCGTTGGGGGAGTCGTGAAGCAGGAAGATAAGAAGAAGAAATAAGGTACAGTTACCTGCTGGAGGCCTATTGCGACAGACGACGTCATGGGCTGTGCCCCACTAGCGACAGATGAGCAGGGTCATCATCTCATCCACAATCTCAATATTCAGCTTAGACATCATGAGAACTTGAAGATAATTGAGTCAACCTCGAGCATGTCTTGCCAAGATGGGGTTTCGAGACAAAAATACACCTTTATCAACCAGGCAAAAAAGATAGTCTGTCGCACGACTAAGCTCTGTTCTACAAGCACTCTTACTTCAATCACTACCGCTGACTGACATGGCAAACGAACCAGAGCTGGATAAAACCTGAAATTTTGTTTCAATAGAGCTCAACACCAGTAAAATACCTTTGCATACCCCATTCAATCTCCTCCGCCATTCCCTTCGTCCTTCCTCCCATTCCCAGTCAAGTCCAAACCCGCTTGTGTCAAGCCAAGCCCATGTGCTCAGCCCACCAAACTCCTCCAGCAAGCATGGGAACAGTCACACAAAGAAAAGTCCCCCAAGTATAGGATAAAACAAAACTACAGCCAGGACGATATAGTTGTTCTCCGTTACCCATGTCCTCCGAGGCCTAACCTCCAGGACACCGAGACCCCGTGTCTCTTGTTTTCAAACCATAATCGTCTTTTCGCGGCTTTGGCTGATTGACAGCCCGGATCCAACTCGTAGCGTCGTGGTCCCTTAAGATGACATATCTCATTGAAGCATTGCTCCATCAGCGAATGCGCGGTTCGAGCGCATCATTGACGAGGTCCAAATGGCGCGAGCGCGTAGCTGCCACCTTATGAGGTCTTCTTCGCGGGGCCGTTGACGTACTTGCCAACGTCAGTAGCGTCGTGGAACTGCTTGGCACCGTCCTTGACAGTCTGCCAGACCTGTCGCGCAACAGGGGGGGTGCCCTGGGCGCTGACCTGGGAATCGACGCGGGCACTGAGCTGGGAGAACGAGTTCTGAACGTGGCTGCTCTGGTTGTAGCGCGCACGGAGGAAGACGGTGTACAGGACCATGAGGATCCAAGACCGGCGCTGGAAGAGGATAGCGGACACCAGGATGCGGAACCAGAGAAGGATTTCGAGGGAGGAGACGATGGACATGGAAGCGTCGTAGTACTCCTTGACAAAGGCGCCGATCTGGTCAGCCAGAGGGCTGTTCACCGCAGGGCGGCGGTTAGGAGAAGCACCATCAGCCTCAGGAGCAGGCTTGGGCGCAAGCAGAGTGGGGATCAGGTTGGCGCGGGTGTAGGTAGCAACGTGGAAGATCGAGTAGATCGAGTAGGGGAGGAGAGCGAGAGGGTACTGGGGAGAGAACAGCCAGATAAGAGCCATGACTAGACAAGGTCAGTTTCGAGCCGTAATCAATCCCAGGCTGGGATATTTCGCGAGGAAGCAGTTCTTACTCAGGTACTGGACGTTCTCGTCGGAGAGGAGGGCCATAGCACCGGCGGGGGCACGGGCTCCAGTCTTTGCACGAGCGCGCAGAGTCTTGAAGACAACGATGCCGTAGGTGAGAGCGGCGGCGAGAAAGGCAGTGCGGTACGAGACTTGCGCCATGCGAGTGTAGTAGTTCAATCGGAGCCAAGAGAAGCCATATCGGACGGTAGTGAGAATCAGCGTGAGGTGTCTATAGTCAAAGCATGGTCAGCCACTATGACATGAATTTTGGTGGTGTGCGAGCTTGAGAGGTAGCGCCCTTGGAGCTGCGAAAGAGCTGTCGTGGCCATTCCGGCGCACCGGTAGAGGGCGGAAAAGAGGCAGAGATTATGACAAAACATACCCGACGAACCAAGCGACTGTTGTATAGAACATCCAGAGTTAGCAAGCGATCTCATTACTGTACAGGCGCGAAACCTGGGTGCCAGAGATACCACGTACACTGCAAGGTCTTGGCAAGGGCCAGCACTCGCTCCTGGAGAGGCAGATTGGGGTTTGGCGGGGGAGCCATGGCGTCTAGATGCGATGAATTCGAGATTGAGGATGATCTGCTATAGGCGAATGCGAAGGAGTTTGCGCGTAGTTTGTTTGAGGGTGAGCGGTCTCCTTTTTGCTGCTGTAGAACAAAGCTGGTGATGGATGATGATGTCGTAGGGAAGAGGGAAGAAGTTGTGGGTGTGGGTTTTTGGGTAACGTTAGAGGGAACCACCTCAGCCAAGGCAGGACGGCAATGGAATGTGGCAGTGACGGAACCTGGGAAGCTGACCTGGCGCCCCGCCTCGAGGGAGGTGCCCCAAGCTCCAGGGCCGTGACGGGCTGTGGCAGCGTGTTCCAGCACTCGGGGCGCTAATTCAGCCCCTATCAGTGGGGTACCCGTCAGGGGGTTGGTGTCGGGCCGCGTTATCTCGAGGGAGCTAGAAGTGGGGGAAGATGGAGGAAGAGGCTGGTGAGGGAGGGAGCAGAACAAGAGAACGGGGGCTGAGAAGGGGGTCGTGTCTGAGATTGACAACGTGTTCGCAATTATCGTCTTTGGAATGAAGTTATTCACGTTGTTTCTCTATACTAGTATAACTGTTGATGGAGGCATAGGTTGACGGATAGTCTGAGCGCGACACCAGCTGAAACGCCGTCGACAGGTTTCTGCGAGGTGGCGATAGCTTCGATGACGACACAGGGCCATCGTCCTAACCGTTAAGCACGTGCAAATGTTCACACAAGGCCTGATACTGTATCAACCCTGGAGCATACGAGTACCGTAGTTGTCAACACAGCAGTGGCTGACATGTCCTTGCATATCTCTCATGATTAGCCTAAACCCTACCAGTCGTGCCAGTCTGCCAGTTTCCAGGTTTCCGAGAGCCTCTTGCTCATGAGGTGATCATCATCGACTTGCATGTGTTCGTCACTCTTCAAAGTCAATGGGTTTCGTCATCGCACAACACCTGCTTTTGCTGGAGACCAAGTCCGAGCCCCTGTTTAGCTGAACCCGCCCAGCCAATCCAATCGGGCTTGTCACAGCTTACTACGTAGAGCTGGTGTGGGTGGAACTCCGATCTCAACCTCACTCTCATCTCACTCTCTTCAGCAACTCACATTTGTATCAAAACGTTTGGTGATGGAGACTTTTATCTTCTGAAAGTGGACAAATCACATAGTTATCGACAACCCGTTTACCATATCCAAGGATTTCATGTTTAGGTGTCTCGTAGAAGCGATCTGGCTAGTCCTGCTCAATCCGCCTTGGCCGCTAACAAAATTTTCTACATTAGATATCGAGACTACAATCTTCCAGATAATGAAATGCGAGCAAGATAAGTTGAAGCATTAGGAATATTACATTCACTTACATTCAACTATTACTTCTTTTTCTTCATCAACTAAAAATTTGTTATTCAACGAGTTCCTTTTGGCCGCTAGTATGGAAGCGGTTCTTTTGAAGCAGAGTACCCTAGACCTTTCTACAATATCATCAGTTCTATCCTTGGGATCCCAGAGAGGCCAGAATATCTAAAGTTACAAAAATCAGTGTGAAACAAACTCATTACTTAGTTTTCAGAGTCACGTTGTCACGTGTGATTCCTCCAGCAGCATGAACAAAGATGAAAGTAAAACTGTAAATGGTCGCGTGCCATTACAAACCACGCTGGCAATCAATAACCACTACAAACGGATCCAGCTTTCGGGGAAGATAATGTGTTATAATTCGACAACTTCCACACGATGGTGAAAGGTCACATTCTCAACAGAGTGTCGTCTCCCAAATGTTTGCTTTGGGCGATTCACAGCCACCTTGTCCAAGAGTTCACTGATTTCAAGTGTTTAGACAAACGACGATACTCCATTCATATGTGATAAGAACCCTCTTGTCTCGCCAAAAGCATTTTACTACCTTGATTGATGATGGACGCGGATGACCCCTGATCTGAACAAAGCTCCAAAGTGGATGGTCTCATCGAAGCAGATGAATCCTCATGAAGAAATGTTCAAATGTGTCCCATCCTCGCTGAACACAAACGGGTTTGTGGTGGTCATGTTCTGGCTGTTGAACAATGACTGGCAGCGCATTGGATTGGAAGGCACCTCCCGATATGAGTTTTGGGACAAAGCTTTGAGAACAAGGCAAGGTAAACACAATGACGGGAGTAGAACAGGTGCGAAGAGAAAAGTGACTCCTTCTTTGATTGTTATCCCGCGGATTCCCCTATATCTAGAAATCCTCACGACACCGACGGTAGACCATTTTGCATTTCTCCGACCACATACGTTTAAAGCCGCATCTACAACGCACAGTTTCGACCCGGAGAAATCCAGGCAACAGAACGAGATGGAAGAAGAGAATGAAGGGTTAGGGGATAGCGATAACCCCCCACCAATGACTTGTATACAGTACCTCTGCTCTATCGAAGGGCTTCACTTCCCAGTTATTGATGTAGCGCTCTTCAGCGACTACACTGAGTACCTGCTCGGCGGTGCACTCCGAAACGAAGCGCCCCTTGATAAGATCGAAGGAAGAGTCAACGATATTCTTGAAGCCTGCGAACGAAACCTCATGACTATGGTCATTTGGAACGAGGAATCGTTCTGGATACAAGTTATCAGAGTCCTCTCTTGTACATGGGCAGACCTTGTTCCGCAGCCCGCTCTCATGCGCCTCGTCAAGGCCATCGTCATGGCGCGGTTCAACTCCATCCGAGTCCAGGGCAACTTTGACGTCCCAGACAACATGATCGCCTGCAACGCCAATATCCTGCTCTTCAACCTCCTCCTCTTCTCGCACTGCCATCAAATCAAGTTCGACGTCGACTGGAGTGTGGACTTTATCACCGGGCACTTGTGGGTTTGTCGGGTGTGGAAGCGGGAGCTCAATTGGCGTACGCATGGCACGATTATCATGCCTGACGACACCGTGTTGACGCACCCCGTCACTAGTCAGCCCAACCCTTGGTCTGACACGTCGCCTTAATGGTTCCAAGAGGCAGTCTAGGCATGGCTGCTTGGTGTCCTGGAGCCCACAGGCTACGCTGGAGACGATCCCGACGAGTTGAGATATAATATGCATGCTCCTCAACGATAACTATTCGAGCAACTGGATTTTCTGACGATGAAGCGAAAGCGCACCCTGGGCTTGGTGGCTCTCAACAACAAAGCGGAACAAGGTCCTGATGGAAGACAGAATAGCGAATCAGAATGAGAGTTACTGGGACAAGCCGAACAGCTGGTGATGGATTATTAGCAAATTTTGATACGACTAACAGGAAAGACCCATGGTAAGCGCTCCAGTGTCAATAAGGGGTCTACGGCTTTGAGCAACTGATTGCTCTGCGCTATAGTCGCTGCATTCTTCGCGTAATGACCATGTGACTGCTGATGTTGTCGCTCAAGATTGTGGGAGCTTTGGTGAAATCGCCTTCCTTGAAGGGTTGTTAAGTGACACACGGATGCGATCTCTACTGGCTACTAGAGTCCGCATATCAGAGGTGCAGCTGACTCCTGGGGCAGGGCGCCTTAGTATTGACCTCTGGTATACATCCTTGTCATCCTTGTCTATAGATGCGTTGAGATAGACTGGCGCTGGTAGTGCCACAGAGCCACGCCCCTATTATCGCGTGGTATGAAACGTAGCCAAACCTCGAGTACACCTACGACCGTTCATCTCTGGCACGACGAAGAAGCTTCAAGGTATTCGTGGTACCCGAGCCACCATCGAGAGGTCCACAGACGCCGACAGAATGCTTGAGAGCCTGGACCGTCCTACGTATGTGTCCAGCTGAGATGACCGCCGTCTTATTGGCACGGGGTCTTGAGTTGAAGTTGAAGCACCCGCACTGGAGGGAGAAGCTAGGCAGGGGGTTGATCCTCGTCGAACACAGCACTATAGGCAAAGGAGTTGATACGTACATAAGGCAGTATTCGGACGAGTTTCCCGCTATCTTTGTTTTTGCTTCCCGTTGCTATATGCAGGCATACCTACTGAGCCTCTTACTGACAATGTGTCAGTGGTCATTAGAAGCGATTCAAGACTCGAGTAGACTACCGGTATATAAGCTGTAGTGTTAAAGGTAAACCTAGGTTCTGAGGAGTTATTGAGAGTCGTCAAGGTTTGTGCCTTGACCAATGGGGATCTTTTCGGCAACATGACAAAGCTTGTTTAGGTACCTCATGACACCTAAGAAAGACGTATCCGAGTGCTACTGTCACAAAAACTTTGCGACTAGGCAACAAAAAGTTTTGCATCGCAACAAGCAAAAGATGATGCGTGTGCGTAATCTGGGAATCGAACCCAGGGCTCCCCGACGCTGCTCGGATGGCAACGGAGAATTTTACCACTAAACCAATTACGCTACTGATTTGTGCTGAAAACCTTGGAATTATCATCCTATGTACCTAAGTAGCACGCTCAGTTACATGGCACGTCTTCATGCATAGGATATCTTGGATGGACGAACCTTGCACTTCAAGAATTGAAATGAGATGTCTCATCTTGGGCTGCTGTATGATTCTACCACCAAGTTTCAGCACTTGCATCTGCTATCTCAGGGGGCGCCTGGACCAAGGAATCGAGCAAGCAGCATAGCTGCCAGGATAAGATGCAGGTACGAACTCAGTCTACGGAGGTGCATCTCAAAAGTTTTGTCCTGCCGAGTCGCTAAAAGGCGCCACAAGAAGCCACAAAAAAGCAATGAAAATCAGGTCATCGGCCTGCACAGCCAAATCACACCGTAAATCCCCTCTGCCGACTTTTCCTTCGTTTCTGACCCTTCTTTCTGTAGGCAGCTATGGCTCCAAATACGGATATCGCGACCCGTGCCTTGGTGGTGACTTTGAAGGCTCCTTGCACAGGGAAAACAACGCCTGAAGTTGCCGCGATTACGGGCCTTTCAACGCGTCAAGTTAACCGCATTTACGCTCGTGCGATCGAACGAGGATTTGACCCTAATCAACGACCTGTTATCCTGAGAGACGAATACCTCGAAGATGCCCCCCGATCCGGCCGACCGACGAAGCGTACAGAAGAGACTAAGCAGCTCGTTGTTGCACAGGTACGGCCAGGACAGAACTTTTAGGATGCACCTCCGTAATAATGAAGCTAATACCTTATTCAAAGCCTACTGACTAAGAAAGGATGTACATAATAACCTTGGTTCTCATTTCCACGTAGTTGCTTGGATTTCCCCTCATCTTTATGTTACAACATCTTAATAATGCCAACTTGAACCTCCGCGCACAACTACTTTGTCACTCTGTACTTTGATCGCGGTTTCTTAACCCAGAGGCATTCCTATAAGATGATCATAAGACCAAGGATTTAAGATGGGATCGTCTGGGGTACATGGATTAGAACCCAGTTTGCGGGGGAGTTCCGCAAAAGAAGCACCCGAAAGGCTTTAACTGGACGGGAACTTCGTGTGGAACGAGCCGTCTAGCTTAGTTCTGGAACCACCAGTAATGAAGATCGCGGATCAATAGCGCGATATCGGAGCTCAAGCCGGCCATGGGTAGCTACGAGCTGGGGCTCTTTCATATCAGCGGCTACTAAGGTTGACAAGAACAACAATCTGATTGACCGCCAAAGCAGAGTGTTATTGTTCAAGAAATGGCACAGCTTAAGCTGCCATTGTTGAGAAAACAGCCGGTCAAAAAGACAAAAGAAAACATACAACACTCGGCATTCGCTGATCGTCACCGACCCAACTACTACTCAAGCGCTCCTCAGCTTGACGACCGGAGAGCAGACGGGATCCCGTATTTTCTGAGGGCTGTGGTCGTATGTGATTGAATCTTGTGCAGCTGGATGCCATAACGCTTCAATGGCTGAGCCAACAAGGAGGGAGGACTTGTCAGCTCTGCAACAGCGTCATCCAGAAGCCATGTGATAGATAGCTGATTGATCGGCAAGAGGTAACTCAAAATATGATGGCGCATCGATACTGTATACATAGTTGAGGTCCTATTCTTTGTACAATCTTGTATTCTGCCGTGCGACAGCCCTACTACACGTGGCCAAATCAAGTGCACGAAGGATCTTGCACGAGACGAGTGATGTCAAAAGCCCTTTGAGGAAACTGAGTGATTGAGTGATGGGATTTGATGAAACTACCGATCAGTCTTGCCAGTAACCAGGGGTTTGTTGGGACGAGTAATGTCAGTCCTCCATTGCAGGGAACTACATACAGCAACATCATCACCGCCACGTTGGGTGGACGCGAGATTCGCGACAAGTCTAAGCCGCACGAGACGAGCCCCTGATACTGTAAGCGGAGCACTAATTGAGTAAAAGAGCAACATTCGGAGCTCAGCTCCGTTCCATTTAGCCATTGATGTCTACTCTTGCATCCATACTATGATATGAACATATCACGTCATTGGCGAGTCCAAAACTCCATGGAAATCTAGGCAAAATATCACTGGGGCCAGGAAAACATTGAAATACCCAGCACCTCACGGTTCACCGAGGTCAAGTTTTGTAACATCAGTTAGTCGCTGGTATATCTGAAGCAACACACTATCACAAACTGGAACGAGTATCCACAACAAAGACAACATATCTGCACCTATACTCAAGCGAGCGACTTGTCTGATCCCTACCAAAGCTTGTCTACCTCTAAAGAAAGGCAGCATTCAATGGGCATCCTTTCAAACAGCCAACCCCCATCTGCCAGCGCGCAATTCACACTTCGCAGAACGACAGCGCAAAGCCCAGAAATCCCGACCCCCGGGAGAACCCCAACGCACTCAAAATCCCACGGGACACAAATGTCGGCCAGAAACGATTCGCCGACTTTGACCTCGTAGGAAAAGCCTTTGTTGTGACGGGAGGCGCACAAGGGCTTGGGCTTGCTTTGGCTGAAAGTCTGGTAGAAGCTGGTGGAAAAGGTTTGTATCCAGTATCTGTACTCGGGCTCTCAAAGATAACTAAGCTTACCGTCAAAACAGTGTATTGCTTGGATCGCGCCGAATCACCAGACGAGGGATGGCATGAAGCGCAAAAAAGAGCCGTGCCCGAATGGGGTGGCTCAATACATTATCGACAGCAAGACGTCAAGGACGACAAGGTCCTAGACGACCTCATGACCGCCATCGCGGATGAGAACCAAGGTCTAGACGGTGTTATCGCCGCGGCGGGTATTCAGCAAATCACGCCCGCAGTCGAGTACGAAGCCAAAGACGCCGCCAACATGCTCGCCATCAACTACACAGGCGTCCTCATGACAGCCAAGTCAGCAGCCAAGCAAATGTTCAGGTACAAGCGCCGCGGCAGCATCTGCATGATCGCCAGCATCTCGGGCCTCAAGGCCAATCGGGGCCTCGTATCGCCCGCGTACAACTCGTCCAAGGCGGCCGTCATCCAGCTCGCGCGGAACCTGGCCATGGAGTGGAGCCCGGTCAAGAAGGACGGCACCGGCGGCGTGCGCGTCAACTGCATCAGTCCGGGCCACATCATGACGCCCATGGTGGAGAAGAACTTTGAAGAGGTGCCGGGGCTGCGCGAGGAGTGGGAGAGGGAGATCATGATGGGGCGGTTGGCTGAGACGCACGAGTTCAAGGGGGCGGCCTTGTTCTTGTTGAGCAATACGAGCAGCTACATTACGGGTAATAACCTGGTTATAGACGGCGGGCATTCTTCGTGGTAAAAGATTGTCTGTGAGCCTGCTAAGATCAGGATTCGTTGGAATGTGTACGAGTTTGGAGAGAGGATGGTCGAGAGAGTAAGAGTGTGCAGACAATACCCAAGAAGATGGAGATAGAGGCGCCATAGAGACTGAACTTGAAGTATGAAATGACTTACACAAGCCTGTTCATCCTCTGTTGTTTGAGAAGCATCTTCACTTGGCTGTTCACAAAGAAGGCAGCAGTTCTGTAGCGACTGGTATTATCTGACATCTCACCAGCTCCGTGAATCTATAACATTTAGGTATATACTTCACAGGTCACGGTCTACGTGAGATGTCGTTGCGATGATGATCTTCACTCAGATTTGGGCTAGTAGAGGATGTGGCTTAGAAAGACTAGCAGGCGGCAGGCGGGAAAAGGGAAACACGGCCAGTCGGCCAGTATTCTATACCTAGTGTAAAGCTATCTCAAGCCTGAGGTATTATTATGATCTTATCCTAAGGGAATTATAGAAGTTATGCCGACCTTTATGATTGGTATTTTGTTAATTATAAAAATGACGCTTAGGTAAGTTATAGAAGAGTCCAAACTGATATATCGGCCGCGTTTTCCTTCACCTGCATGGGCGGCATTCTTTCTCGTACATCTGTCTCGTACAAACATTCAAGATGTGAAGCTCTATTAACCACATCCGTGAGTTAGAATCTTTGTCGAGTCTTCAATTATGCCACTGTTAGTTGTCATTCAGACAAGATGTCTCGACCTCAACTTTTGCTCCTTTCCATAAAGCACGTCTACACCAGATATGTACGAAAGATTGGCCCAATCAGGCCCAAGTCTATGTTAGAGGGAAATCGTATGAATGGTGTTCAACAGGATCTCTGCCGCTTTGAGTTCTCGCCAGAGGCAGCAGAAGATTCCCAAGGAGGGGGTCGACTCTTGCAGGCGGCCTTTCGGCCTTCCTCGATGAGGGCATCAAGAGCACCTTGAACACCCTGCAGACGAGCGTCGCGACCCCAGTCGATAATGTTGCGCACATGCTTACGAAACTCGACGAAGTCATCGGATCGCTGCAGGATGAAAGTATTGACTTTCTGCATCTGAGTGAGCTTGTCCTCCTTCCACGAGACGAAGAGACGGGCTTCCGTGCCGTTCATGGCAATGCTAAATGAAGCGCTGTCAAGCTGACGAACTTCTTCTCGCTTGCACTGGTGAAGCTGTTGATTGAGCGATTCGGCGATGTTGAGGCAAGCGGCTGACGCCCCGAGGCATTGGTTGGTCGCTACCTAGAGACTACCGTTACTCGAAGGTCCGTCACCCTTGAACTCAATGGCGAAGAAGGGACAGAGAAGACCCTCACTGTTCGAAACAGAGACGTTACCATTGGTGCTGATCTGGGTGCGCTGGGGGGTTGAAAAGCCGCATGAGCGGTTGTAGCCGTAGAGCATGTCTGGAACAGGGTTGCTGAGCTTATGTTGAGAGGTGATGGAAGGGAGAGCGGTCTTGGAAATTGGAATCCGATCACTGCGCTTGATCGCGTCGTCTCTTCCACATCGAGGCGCAAGGTTGTTACGGAAAAACTCTTCTACTTGGGCCTCGCTGGCTTCCACCTCCATAGCATAGAGGTCAAAGTTGCTCTGAATCGCGTTGGGGGAGGGGAGAGGGGATTCGCGATCTCTTCCAACGGTAGATATCAGGCTTGAAATGGCGGGAGGAAGCTGTTTTCGAGAATCGCGGAGAATGATGTTGTTCTCGGCCAAGTTGGTATCTCTGTACCGTGGGTTCTCGACAAGTGAACCAGTGCGGTTTGAGCCGGTCGTAGGGGTCAGGGAGCCGGTGATGACCGACTGGCTGGTCATACGTCCGCGTGAGGTTTGAGGTGTTCTCAAGCCGCCAGGCCCCCAAGAATAGGGAGGAGGGGGATTAGGAGGGTTCATCGGGGGCGCTGATTGAACGTTTCTTGGAACAACTTGGACTGGTTCGTGGTAGCGCCGAAGGAAAGTGTCGGAACTACAAAGCCTTTTGCGTTCCTCGGAAGGGTATGTAGTATCGAGCCAGTCACCTATCCTTTCGAACTGTTCGGTAGGCTGCCAAGAAGCTGCCAGGTCCTCCAAAAAAGCGACGGTAGAGAACGACGCTGATTGAGGTGTAGGCTGATGTATCATCTTGAACATGTGTTAGATATTGTTTATGAAAGTGTTACGATGAGAGGGCAAAGCCTTGCAGACAGGTTGGGTTAGGATTAGAAGAATCACGTACAAGGTCGTTAAAGGACTCGGCGTCCTGTGGCTGTTGCTGACAAGGTCGTTTCGTGGCCTTCGGAGGCGAGACGGACAAAAGCTTGCTAAAAGACCGCTTCTTGGAGCATTCTTGAAGTGAGTGGATATGTTGTTCTGATCCGTTCATTTTGAGAAGGAGGGAGAAATAAAAAAGAAAAGAGGGCGGAAGAGAAAGAGAGTGCGAACTTATATATCTAGTGCTCGCTAACGGGCACTGCCTGACAGCTGTCAAGCTCACAGATCTTGACGGCGGAAAAACAGGTTGAACCTGCAAGACAGTTCAAGAATGTTCAGCAATTTGAAGTATTTGTGCAGAATTATAAGTTGGTGTTTGAGAATTCGATGTGGTAGTTCGTATGAGTGAGACTACTGTACCACTCAGATAAAATCTATAATCTATAATGTGATCAGAGCTTTTGAAGTCTAGAACTACCTCCAAGATTATCCAGCTTCATTATGCCACTGTGTTGAGAATCTGGAAAAAATCGAAGGTACCTTTTGAGGGAAACTAGAATGGAAAACTGAACAGCTATCATCCTGCCGCTGAAGTATAAGGCTTAACGACTAAGGTAGGGGTATCAGAAGTTGATGAGGAGAGGATGGAGATTTCAAGTTCAGTATCGATAGAGAAAGACGTCCTCTTTATAGCATATAGAACGCCCTTATTTGTTCTCTTTCTTTACTGCTTGCTTGATTGCATTTGTTCCTTTGCTCCGCAGCTTGTTTAGGTGTATCAGCTTGCTTGACAATCACGGGACTCGGGTTCATCAGCCACTTTCAGTCACCGACGTTGGACGAGAAATACGGTGCATAAAACAGGCATAACAATAACTCTTTTGAGTGAATTTATATCTTGCATTGTCTCTCTGTAAAACATATGGGCCGCGTGCAGTGAACCATTGTCCTGAGGCTGTTGGGTAGCAGCAGTAAACGAGACATTCTCTTGAGGATAAAGACGTCTAAGTCACACCAATTCACCTCAACTTACCTGGTTGGTCGGCGGACGTCATCCAAACCTGACAATCGAGGGATCGAGGATCTAAACGCTTCAGCTGTCAAACAAGGTTAATTAACATCAAAGTCGCACGATGCCTCGGCCCGTAGCAAACCGTGTCCACCCCCAGAATCCTAGCACATAAATACACCGAGGCCCCTGAATACCTACTCCCTCTTTCTACTCTCAATCGAAAACATTACTGTGTTGTGATAGATCTCAGATCTAAGCTTCAAAGATGACCCGACGCCCATGACGTCGGTCCGCTTTCGGCCGAGCCCTCCGGCCGTCGGATGGGCAGCCCCCAGGCGCCACTTAAACCCCCACCCGCGCCCTCCAGCTACCTAATAGCGGGCGCCCTGGTCATTGCTCTCGAGGTCGTCATTTTTGGTGATTCCGGCGCTTCCGCTGCTTGGTCAGAATTCGGATTTGCACCTCCCTCGCTTTCGGATTTTTCTCTCTCCTCTTCTCAACCAACCCCGGAAGGTGACCGGTCGAGATACCCCCTTTTCCCTCCTTTTTTGGTTGTCTTGTCGCCGAAGCCGGACTCCTACCCAAGATGACGGCACAACTTGAGGCTACCGCCGCTCCGGCCGCTCGCGTCAAGTCTTCAGCTTCGACGGTTGGCGATCATGCTTATCCGCATGGTCACCTTGGTCACTTGACTCAGACCCAGGAAGAAGCCCTGATCCGTTTCAAGAACGTTCTTGAGGAGCGAGGCTTGTTGACCCGCGGTCCTCCAGCTTCTCATGATGATGCTTTGCTACTGTATGTCCTTCCTTAGCTGTTGAGACTGATTGATAAGTGGGAGGGCTTTTGCTGACCGGTCAATGCCTACAGACGTTACCTGCGTGCGCGACGATGGGTGGTTGAGGATGCCTACCAGCAATTCAAGGACACAGAAGACTGGCGCAAGGCCAACGACCTTGATGTGCTATATAACACTATTGATCTCGGCGCCTACGAGCAGAGCCGTCGTCTAGTATGTCTTTAGTCCATCTCACAGTCGGATCGTTCGGACCTGAAAGTCGCATGCTGACATCTTGACTCACTAGTATCCCCAATGGACCGGCCGCCGCGACCGTCGCGGAATTCCCATCTACGTTTTCGAGGTCAAATCGCTCGACTCCAAGACGGTCCATGAGTATGAAAAGGTCGGCGCATCCTCCACATTCTCCCAGGCCAAGGCGGACGGCAAGACACCTTCTGGCCTGTTGCGCCTGTTCGCCCTCTACGAGAACCTTACCCGGTTCGGCATGCCGTTCTGCACCCAGCTTCACGATCGCGAATCTCCCGAGGTGCCCATCACCCTGAGCACCAACATCGTCGACATCTCAGGTGTGGGATTGAAGCAGTTCTGGAACCTCAAGCAGCATATGCAGGTTGCGTCACAGCTTGCCACAGCGCACTACCCCGAGACGCTGGATCGCATCTATGTCATCGGCGCGCCCATGTTCTTTAGCACCGTCTGGGGCTGGATCAAGCGCTGGTTTGATCCCATCACTGTTTCCAAGATCTTTGTCTTGGGCAGCCACGAGGTCAAAAAGGTCCTCGAGCAGTACATTGAGCCTCGAAACATACCTAAAAAGTACGGTGGTCAGCTTGACTACAAGTTTGGAGACCTGGCAAAGCCTGACGAGCATTGGGAGGGCATCGTGGAGTGGGAGAATGGTCACAAGACTTTCCCTAGCGGACCGCTGCTGTGGGAAGAGACAGACAACGGCAGGCTAGTCTGTGTAGCTCGGGGAGCTAAAAATGGTCAGATCCTGCACGAGAGGGTCTGCACCATCCCCAAGACCTTTGGAGTGGCTCCCGTGGTGGAGATTCCCGGCGTGGATGTGCCCGTCGAGGCACCTCAGCCCGAGACCAACGGCATTGGATCCCCTGTTCACGCCGTCAACGGTGTCAGCACCGGAACGGGCCATGTCGATGCATCTGAGGGAACCCAGACGACCAGAGTTGAGACCCACGACGACGGCGTCCAGACCGACGACGCCCTCTTGAGCAACGATGTCCAGGAGAAACTCAAGATCCAGGACGGAAAGACTGCCGCGGGGCAGACAACTACCGCTTAATTGGGCAGCATCATATTATAGAGCGGACGTTGGAAACGGCATACCCTGGCGCGTGAGAATTGAGTAAGAGAGGGAATTTGGTCCAGAGATGGAATGAAGGATGGGTTGGTAACAAGGCATGGAGTAAACAACTGGCTTGCTGTTTAAGCATTCTATTTAGAAGTCATACCGCAAGCACATATGATGCGGCTGGAGTTGGTACTACCTCGACGCCTCGAAATTATATCATCTTGATTATACCGTGGGCTTTTCTAGCTTCGCTACCTTATCCTTCTAGTTTCCTGCATTCATACTAATCGATCATCGTCTTGTATTTTCCTGTTGAAACTCCAGCCCAAAAGTAAACCCTTGACCGTAAACCTCATTTATCTCACGGCAACTCAGCTGCTGTGGGCTGCTTGCCATATCCCCTTCTCTTCCGCCACTCGTTCACACCCTTCTCAACCTCTCCCCACGTAACTCCATCCCGCACAAGCCACATCGTCACGCCCAGGCTCTCGGTGTCGCGATTCCGGCTCTCGTCGTCGAAGAACAGCATGTCCTCGTATCGTATGCCCGTGCGCTTCTGGAGACCCTCAAAGTGCCGTATCTTGCTGCCGGGGTAGATCTCTAATAGCCCGTCAAATACTTCCAGCGCGCGCTTGGGCTTCTCGGGCTTCCCCCTCGGCGTCGGCGCAGATCCGTCCTCGGTCGCTGGTGTAGGTGTGGGAATATGCAGCATCTTGAGCAGGTCGCGCGCAAGTCCTGGCGCAGATGTGCGCGACGCGACGCCAATCTTTGGTCCCGCACGGGGAAGCGTGTATAGGATGCCGGGCACGTCGCAGAAGAAACCGTAGTCCTCGCCGTAGCGGTCCGTTGCGCTCGAGTGCTGGGCATTGGGCTTGAGAGGCGGGGTGACGTGGGTGTCGACCCAGAACGGCCAGAGGGTGTAGTCGAGATCGAAGACGATGAGCTTGGGGAGGGGGAGGGACGAGTCGGCGAGAGAAGGCGGGAGGAGCGAGAGGGCCGGGTTGATGGTGGTTGTCGAGCCGGTCGAGGAGGTGGTTATGGAGGAGAGGGATGAGATGGTAGAGGAGCTCGGAGG
>JAJODA010001206.1:0-10754 GCA_021730345.1 Fusarium cicatricum | reverse complement strand
GACAATCTCGATCAGCCACGGGGGATCTAAAGGCGATATAATTCCTTGGCGAGTGGGAACTTATTAAATAAAGAAGCGCCTATATAGTTAGTTTAGCGCCTATATAGCCTCTTTATATTCTCTTATTAGATAAAGAGAGCTTACTAATAAGGGAAGTAGAGCTTCCCTTATATTCCCTTTATTATATATAATAAATAAGGGCCTTTATAGCTATTTCCTTAATAATAAAATAAGGCACTTTTAATCTCTCTTTTATAGCTCTCTTTAATAAATACCTACTATAGTATTAAAGCTTCTTACTGTCTGGCTTTAGAGAATCGTCGAAAGCGAGACTGTGAGTACTGACACACCAATGCCCACGTGACTAAAATCAGCCATAAATACCTTACCACAGTTGGGTAGGAAAGTGAGGCTCTCGAGGAGGGACCAGTATCTCTCGAGTCGAGCTCTCAATAACAGATATCGTGGGAGTAACTTGCCTGGAGTAACTTGCCTAAAACCCAACCCCTTGAGCGACATACAGTCTGCATCTTGTGTTATTCCCGGCCATACCAAAGAAGTCTTTCCGATCTGTATCTAACCACCAGGGTAGGCCATCACGCCAGCTCGACAGACCAAGATCGATCTTTTGGCAATAGATGAATTATTGACCGACCTACTGTACTCTCAATCATAATAAATAACGCGCCGATAACGAAGAATAACCCCAATATCACACCCTCGGCTTGTTTTTCGAGCGCACCTTTAAACTGAAAAACGGCCCATGGCGCGACACTGGTACACGCAAACCGCGTTCTAGTTGTATGATAAACATCATTCCGCGAATACGCTGTTATGATAGTTACGCGACTTTGCGTCGAGCGCGTCGTATCCTCAGTAACTGTAGCCCAGCGGTAGCTTTGAGGCTGCATTATGATCGTGTTTGCGACGCACCTCGATGCCTCAACTAACCTTATTCGCGATAAACACCTTTCATTATTTTTGAATCAACCGAGAGGGGTATCGTATGTCAACATGTTGGGGCGTATAAGCCCATTGCTCTGTCGCTTTGCTCAGGCTCGACGTGTCATGTTCCCTACCGTTACTGACCTACAACATTGGAAGTTGCGAAGATGAGGGTTCAAGGATTTGTTGCTGCAGTCGTACTGTGTGCTGCCGGTGCTCAAGCATGCATCGACAAGGATAGAACTTGGACTTACAACAACAACATCGGCGGCCCTGGGGCTATGGATGCTCTGGCAAACTTGGACAACCTGAACAACTGTCGAACTATCAGTGGACGATCTAAGCCGGCGACACTCACCACATCGGTTGTTACTCAGATAACCACCTCGACCACTTCTGTCACTGGCACCATCACGCCTACGAGCACCGTGACTCCCCCCCCTGTGCGGACGACCGAAACCACTACGGAAACCGAGACGTCCACTGTTACCCCAGACGACAAGACTGTGACCGTGTCAACCACCTCTGCAGAGACGGATATTGTTAGCACAACAA
Organism: Fusarium cicatricum; assembly: GCA_021730345.1. Lineage (NCBI taxonomy): Eukaryota > Fungi > Ascomycota > Sordariomycetes > Hypocreales > Nectriaceae > Fusarium > Fusarium cicatricum. The sequence continues at coordinate 9,254 of JAJODA010001206.1, read as the reverse complement.
CCACCACGACAAGCACCACCACTAGTACCATCACCAACACTATCGTGACTACCACGTTTACAGGCACTAGCACTGTTGAACCTTCCCCTGGCTTCACCCCTGTCACGTCAGAGCCTGCGTATCTCAATCCAAGTGGTCGCCGCAAGCGTGATCTCCGAGAACGCGCAGTACCAATGCGCATCGAGCCTAGAAATAAGGTCTCCAATATCTTTAAGAGATGCAGGCGCCGGAGGAAGTTTGCCGAAAGCGTCATATGCACCACGGTGAGTTACGCTGCCCTCTGTGTCTGAGCTGAACTAACACAAGCCAGACTTCCACCATCGTTACAACCACGACTATCGGCACCGTCACGGCTTCTTCAACCGTCACTGTTACTGGTACCACTCCAACAATTACCTCGATCACCACAAGGACAACTACTGCGACTACGACCGCCGCAGCCAGTACGATAACCATCTCGATCATCATTTCCATCACGGTCACCTCGACGGATACCGATACAGCCACCGAGGTTAGCACGACCTCCACAACTGTTGACTCAACCTCTACCGTGTCGGCGATAGCGACATTCTACGCCGCCTGCTCAGACGACAACCTGGTGGACAGAACGCCCCTTCAAGAACCGATTGATCAAGGTCGGTACTCGTACGATCGCAATGTTGTCGAAGCTGGCAGTGCGTACGATTGCTGCGTCTCGTGTCTCCTTGCAAATACGACTTGCGGGGCCACGGCGTTTGTTGCAAACACATTTTGTGTTCAGCTTACTTACGGAAGCACTTGCGATCCGACGGCCGAGGTTGGTCAGTTCTTCTCCATTAACTCGGGCGGAGATACCGTGGTAGTTTCCAACTCCAACTGCGGTCAGGTCGTATGGGACCCGAACGGCGACAACTAGGAACGATGGGTTCTAACAAGGGTCATGTCATGGCCTTGGAGTTGACCAGTGCGCAACGAAACTGGCCTTTTGGCTTATGATGATGGGTTCAGTTTATCACGAGTTTGTAGTCAAGGGTTTGGACTTCGGCGAGGAATATCCTCAGTCCTCACTCTGTGTCAGAGACTTAATATCAAGATTGCAACCCAGTATTATAAGTACTGACTATAAGCTCCTTACCGTAAACGACTCGAGTACACAAGTCTGTGTCCATATGGCGTTTGTCTTGTCTAACGCGTCAAGTCCGTAGAGCTGTGGTAGTGCAACCGGCAATTCTCGCTTGAACCCATGCAGCATAAAAGCCGCCGACTGTAGGGTCACCTCTGGTGTCTGTGCCATATGAGTACTTCTGTTAAGAAAGCTAAAACTTGTATCTTGTGACCGAGCTCTCGATTTGCCATTGGCTAAACCAGTCAGCATCCTAACACTGCCTTCATCGGCGTAGGGCTGCTTTCTGTCTGGCCCTCCTGAGTCTTACTACGCCATAACCTACACCTCTAGATTAATAACTGTACAAGAACGTACAACTGGGGAATCGACAGCTTTGATCAAATGTATATGCAGTACCTCTTCATTGCGATAAAGGACCAGGACACTTTATTCAAAGAGGGACTTCTATGCCTCAAGCCCGATACATGGGTAGAATCAGGCGAGTCCGAGCTGACAATACCTGGTGACTGTAAAACCATCACTAACGGCAGGTCAATAATTCTCGCCGGAACATGGGGCACGATGTTAGTCGAGGGTGACAAGGCTTCTGGGCGACAGGTCTTAGGTTTTATCTGGCAGTGATTAAGAATATCTGACGACGAAGGTTATCAGTGAGGCGGACTTTTTTAGTATTTAGCAATTCATATTCAAGGCAAGTAGAGGAGTGTCTCTGCGCTTAGGGGCATCTATTGTTCATTCAGCGTAGTTTTGTTTCGCTCTTGACCTAAGGACCCGAACCCGGCCGAAAGAGGCCAGTACGTAATTAATCAGCTGGATAGACTTTCGTGGCTCAAGTCATGGAGCCAGACTGTCACTCATGGGTTACTTGCAGGTCAGGTGGCATGCCATTTCCGAGTGGCAGCCAAAGACTTCCAACTATTCTTGATGCAGGTGCGTGAGAATCTTGGAAACAGAAACTTGAGCTCTTGCGTCAGATTATACTATTTCTGAGGCTAACAACCTGAGGAAATAGTCCGCCGCTTGGCTTTTTCCATTGCTTGGGTTAGGGAGGTCAATTTAGTCAATGAAGACGAATCTGAAAAGCGTAGCAAAGTGATGATTACTGATAGAATCTTTCGATGATTAAACACCCGAAGTTCTCTTGGGTAGCGATAAGGAAATATTCACGTTGCTTGAATGACTCGTGTACTGCTTTAAGCCAGAAAAAGTACATATTGGCAGCGGCCGCGCGGTCATTTAACTTGCAGTTCAGGAGCGTTGAGGATAGCTCCTCCCATCGACGATGATAGGATTTGATTGAGTAGAGCGAGGCGCATCTATTTATTCAAGTGAACGTATAATCCGGATGAATCGCAGATAGAGAGCAAACGCTGAGTTGTTTCTGCACCATGAACACGAGCTGTCGCACTCCGGACGGGATTCTCATGGTTCTCAAGACTTCCTCTGTGATCTGTCACTTTCTCCTTATTTAAGAGCCCTTTTCACTACTGAGAGAACAGTCTTCTCAGAAGACCATTGACTAAGCACATGAAAGACCAGTACAATACCGTTAGAGCTTGCATTTGTATGTGCGTTATCACCTTAGCTCGGTTCCCTCCCATCGGGAATTAGAAGTGCTCTTGACATTTCTTTTTGATCCTTTTGTCCGAGATAGCCTTGGCTGAAACCCCCTCTTATGCGCATGTTGGCCAGGCGTTGCAGTAGGAAGAATCTTGGCTATCGTCCGATTGGTCCCGGGTCTGTTCCCCGACCTGTCGATCCGGGGGGTTACCTGGGTCCCCAGAATCGTGAAAGTAGGGTAATAGAATGGAAGAAATTCCGTGGTTCGAATACGTGCTGCCCCTGGCCTTTCATATTTTAGCAAATCTTTGATCGGGACGAGACTCGCTCTTGATGCTTGTAGTCGGTTCGCCAAGGTGTCCAGGATATCGTACCACAATGAGCATGCGACGCAGGCTGGCAGGCCAGGGAGGCCAGTTTCCTGCAAAGAGGCTGAGATTAAATAACAAAAGGACAAGTGCTAGTGCGATCCTTCGTTACATGGACTCCTTGGCAGCTTGGTTCTGGAACTGCTGCCATGGTGGTGGTGGGAGGTAGTAATAGGCCACCGACAATCAAGGTACAAACTATCTGTCGGCGATAACGCCTCATCAAATGATCCTTGTGGTTCTTTCCAAAACCGCGCAGTCATGTTGGTTGGTTGCTGTTACATGTCCCTGTCAAGGCTGTCATCTCATCTTAGTGGACTCCTACGCCAAGGTTTACTGTTTGCAACTAGATACGTAACAGCGTTGGACCTCAAGCCCGGCTGCTCAATGGCCCGAGCACTCTGCGGTGAAGAGACATGAAAGCAGTGCATCGTATGTGCAAGGATCTATAGTAAGCCGTATGGCTCTGCTCTCCTGGTCAAACGTACGTACGTAGGACGCAAAACAAGAGTGAGTGTGGCAAAAATTTGCATCAAAGACCGACAGGCAAGTGCCATTTACGTCACACATATATCACTTCCCATGACCACTGTCCGGCGTTCTGCTGGCCTCTAGTCTTTGAGCCCTCTGTAATCAACCATTTCGAAGCCTGAGCGCCCCATTTCAGAGCAATCAGCGGTACTGTGGCGAACTGGCCGACTGTTTACTCGCGTATTGACATGCCGGACCCCCCGAAGCCTCCCACCGATGGAAGCCCATACTTTCAGATAAGCGCGAGAGCGGCAACTCTAGCAGTTACCCATATCGCCATTACGTCCCCGTTGCTTGCAATCGCGCTGGCTATGTTTGGCGCAAGAATATGGCTACGGGTGACGCCGGTTTGGAGGCTCAGTCGGGAAGACTATATCATGGCAGTTGGAGTGGTAGGTTTTGCCTTATCTTCAGGCCAGTCGAGAACCCTTGAAAGCTGAGCCTGCGATAGTTCATATCGAGTGTCTATCAGACTAACCATCTACTCCAACACAGGCCGCCGCCGTTGTCGACTTCTGCTTCCTCGTGCCCCAGATGTACGTCGAGCCACAGCTGATAACCGAGAACCAACGCATTCGGTCGAGAAAACACGCCTTTCTAGCAATACCTATATGGGGTATTGCCATGACCTTCATCAAGTGCTCTACCGCTATGATGATGTATCGCATCCAGCCCAACGTCCTTTGGTGGCGCTTCTTCTGCTTCTTCATCATGGCAGTATTGATTGCCTACGGCATTGGCAACACCTTCTTTATCCTTCTACAGTGCCGGCCACTGGAAGCGGCATGGAATCCGAGTATCCTAACGGTAGTTGAGGGGGCGAGTTGTCTTCCACAGCAGGGCATTCACATTGCGTCGAATACGGGCTCAGGGATCAACATTGCCACAGACATTTTGCTATCTCTGGCGCCTGCGGTATTCCTGTGGAAGCTGAGGAGACCGATGAGGGAAAAGATATTGGTGGGAATACTCATGGGCTTGGGCGTGTTTGCCAGCATCGCGTCAATTATGAAAACGACACTGGTCAAGGAGTTTGGATCTTCAAAAGATGGGTGGGCGCTCACCAACTCCATCGCAACGTGGACGGCGCTGGAGCAGCTGATTGCAATGATTGCCTCTTCTGCCCCTTTCTTGAAGCCGCTAGTACAGTCCGCTCTACACCGGATAGGTCTGAGTCTATCCGATCCGACAACTGTTCCCTCTAACTACGGAAACCGATATCATGGGATGAATTATGGCCATGCCCAGCACGGATCGCATCTTTCGCGGGCCGGAAATAACCCACCAAACAGAAGCTCGCATAGGCGAATTGGCGAAGGGGATGAAGACCCTTTTGCGTCGGGAGATAGCGTGGACGGTATTCCTTTAGACTCCATGGTCGATATAACGGGCAAGCAGCGAGAACGGCAGGTTACCACGACGGTAGATGCGACGTCGAGGTCAAAGAGTCCGAGATCATGGAACACGACCGAGGACAATAAGAGTGTTGGAGACGAAAGAGAATTGGCACCAAACCACGCTGTGTAGAGACGTTGGGGGTAGAGTAAACTACTTTATCCCATGGGTTGATCTTAGTGAATCTCAATTCGAGTGCTGTTTCAACGCGCTGTCTCAAGAATACATCTGGACACGAATGATTAGTCAAGAGAGTTAATTTGACTTGCTTGTCGGTGGCAATGAGGCTACTAAGGCGGCAGGAATCAACTCTCCCTCGGACCATCTTGAAGCTAAGCATGGGCTTCTTTTATCACATCGCTCGGAACTACCTAGTGAACCTTCAGAGATATTTACTATAGCCTTTGCAGCTCGAAATGGATCGACTATGAGTGACTCATCGCAGTTGGATCCAAAGTCTTTTGACAGCTTACGAGCCTCAAGAGTCCGGCTTTAGCGAGGAAGTAAGCGTGGGTAACCCTAGCCGTTGCATTCTTGGGATGGAAAATTCTTCCCTTGGCCCCTCTGTTTATCCGGTCAAATAGTACATCTAGACCACCTGATTGCCTGGTTTGCCCCAGTCTATTGCGCTTGGATCAGTCTTTGTTCTGGTCAGCCTCGGTTATCTTCCCATCTCCCCCTGAACGTTACAGGTTCTGCAATCATGCGCTGTTGGTGCAAGGGTCATCGTCCCTGCGTCCGAATCGCTTGGCTCATCCTTGTGCACCTCGCCACATTGGCACCTTAGAGCCTGGCCGTTGGGTGTCTTGGCAGCGGGAGCCGACGGTGCTAACTAAGTATCGTTATGCCAGAATTCGTCTCTGAATAGCACACGCCTGATTAAATCCGGGCAACTACGGAGGTAACGGACATGGCCTGATGAAGGTAAAGCGTACATATAAGACTCTTCAGGTGCCCTGCCATATCCTTCCCACACGCTCCCGTCTTATCCCCATTTAGCCGCTTCCAGACGCCGCCATGGTTTCGCTCAAGTCTTTGTTGGCAACTGCCCTGCTTTTCTGTGCTGTTGTTGCAGATAAAAAGTGCACAAAGCCCTTCATACGGCGCGAGTGGTACGTACTGAAGTCAATTGAGAGACCGCGATAGCTGCTAAACTCGACAGGCGTTCACTAACGCCCCGGGAGAGAGATCAATACATCAGAGCGCAAAAATGCCTGATGAGGAAAGCCCCACAAACTTCTCCTGAGGATGTTCCTGGTGTTCGAAGCCGTTATGAAGATTTCCTGGGCACTCACATCATCAATGCTGACAGCGTGCATTTTGTGGTATGTACTGGTTCTTTGCACGAGCTCTGACACAGAACGAGAAGATCTGATAATTCATAGGGAGTCTTCTATCCATACCACCGTCTTCTCATGCACGCGTACGAGCAGGAGATGCAGACATGTGGATGGAAAGGGGGCGTTCCATACTGGGACTGGACCCTGGATGCCCCAGGCCCTGACAATGACACTTCCGTCTTTCTCAAGTCCCCCATCTTCGATAATCGTCACGGCTTCGGCGGGAGCGGCGCCTACATTCCGGGTAACTTCAGTCACCCTCAGCCGGGTCTGAACGTCAACCCGCCCTGGGATGTTCCAGACCGTACAGGTGGCGGGTGTCTCAAAGTCGGACCCTTTGCTGGTCTTGAGACGAATTTGGGCCCTCGCAATGCTACAGATTATAACCCCAACTGTGTCCGCCGCGACTTTGCGCCCTTGTCATTCAGAGATTTGGCTGGGCCAGATGCTGTCGATAAGGGTATGAGCCAAAAAGACTTTGGCTTCTTTGACCGTGTGACGGAAAGCTCGTTCCACGCTGGTGGTCATTGGGGCGTTGGTGGCCTGTACGGCACCATGACTGATAAATGGGCTAGTCGTAAGTGTTCCCTGACTGAACAGTCCCAGCGCGATATGAGAACATTTTGTAACTCTTCACAGCCGCCGACCCTCTCTTTTGGGTGCACCATGCCAATGTCGACCGTGCATGGTGGTCCTGGCAAGTTCGAGATCTCAAAAACCGCGAACGCGACATTTCTGGGCCCCTCGTCAACTTTGACTGGTCTAATAAGGCTGACGGCAACGTGACTCTCGACCACCCCATCTTTATTGGCGAGACAGTGAGGCTGGAGGCCGTTGTTCGTGATGTCATGCATATCCGCAAAGGACCCCTTTGCTACGAGTATGAGGACACGTACTAGCCAATGTATATAATTCTTTTCTTAGCTGCCAAATTGTTCAGATTGGGCAGTGGCTGCTACCCAGGACGTTAGGTGGTCCTGGTACTTAATAAGTTTATATGATGAATCGTAATAGAAGCCTCTTAAGATTACTTGAAGGTCTCAACGCATGCTAATCTCAACCTTGTTGTCAATCGGTGGCGCTGCTTGCCGCTTAACATCAACATGCTCATGTTTGTGTCATTTCGAGATGCTTTGTACTTTTTTCGAACGACGTCTAGCTTGGCTGTCCACCATCTTGCACCCGGCAAAATAATTGTATCTGCGACATGCGGGAGTGATAGACCAGGATATCAAAGAGCTCACAAGCCTCTGTTCACTATGTCACATGTGAGTTGCCATTGCTCTCTCAAGGGTACGGTGCTTGCACAAGAATAAAGAACATGGTTGCCTCTGTTCACATGCTCTGCTAGTTTCTCTTGCTTCTTATCATCGTGACACTTGTGTCTGTGCCACATCAAGGAGGTTATCCTTTATACGTTTGCGCTTCGTAAGGAACCTATCTACTTGTGCATCATTGAAGACATTCCCGTTGGATTATTCACAAATGAACTGGTAGTATCTGCAGCTTGGATTCTTGAACCCTGTTGGTACGGTCGAGGTAGTTCATGATGATACCGCCACAGGCGGACTCTGCAATGTGATTTTGGACAGCGAATTGATCCGTTTGCTAATATTATCGTGGTTTTCACGACTTCACAACACATACGACCATACCCATCGGAAAATACGGGATCCCGTCCGCTCTCCCATAGNNGACGACCAGCGAATCCCCGCTTTTGTATGTAGCTTATGTCTTTTGGGGTTTGCTTCTTCATGTCTCTTTTTGTTTCTTTTACTCTCTTTTGTTTCTCGAAGATTTAGAAAACCCTAGGAGACCGAAGAAGACTGATTTAGCACATTATTAATATATACAGTAAAGCAAACTGCACTTAGAGGAAGATGCCTGATCTGGAACTATTAAGGGGCAAAGACTTTGGAACACCTGACCTAGGTAGTCTCAGGAAACAACCAAGCAGCTGCTGACTCTACAATGACTAGTATACTTCAATATGCATTAGTATGGTCCTATTGCAGTTCGCAACACGCACCGCCTGCCTCATTCTCTCTCTCTGCTCGTCGGACTGCGACCTTGGTCTGTCGTGGAACACAGAGAGACTAGTGCGGTTAAGATGAAATCTAAACGATATCCTTAAAGAGGAGCAACGACACTTAGCTATTTGACATATCGTCCCTTTACGCATGACTACCGTAGAACGAGTCAAAAACTATTAGAACGTAAGCTTCAATTCTAATAGGAATTGTCCATGTTTGTTGTTAAGAGAAACCATAATCCTCTGCAATTACCACTTCCGATTTCCTTACACCTCAACCTAACACAACCCAACATGTGATAGGGAGTTTACAGTGGATTTCAAGCCTCTCTGCTAGCTGACCGGAAGGATACATAAACACTAGCAGCGTGAGCGATGCCTTGACTAGGTAGCGTATATCTTGTTATTCATAGATCACTTGGCTTGCGTATTCCAGCAGATCAGAAAATATTGCCAAAGTGTTTCGTCTTTGGCAATTAGCAAAGTGATGTCTACGTTAGACCTTGACTCATTATTGCTAGTTGCACCAGCCGCTCACAAGCGAACCGCGACGTCCCTTGTACTACAGGTGTGAAACAGAAGCCTTGAGAGTCTGGCGTCGTGAATCATGATTCATACCATAGAACGGGCAAAACATGTTCAAGGCCTGTCGACGGTTCGCAATGAAGGGCTGGCTTGGCAGTCCAAGACTTCTAGCAAATATTAAGTATAGCATATCTTTGTCGAATACTGCCACGGGGCTATGAAACGCGTTATTCTCTTCACAACGTACTAAGCCTGCTGATTGATGTACCAAAAATAATCCATGCAATACAGGCCTCGAGTATCTGTGCACTTGCCACCTCTCGTGGAGGATAATTCGACTCTAAGCTAATAGACAGCGATAGAGGAGCGACGCGAGAATACCTGGACAGGATTAGAAC